>WTXC01000079.1:0-130131 GCA_022496195.1 Lactifluus subvellereus | reverse complement strand
CGCACACTGTACACTGCGTATTTTGCCACAGTTCTGCACGAGCACAACCCCATATAAGTAGCCAGTCATATTGTGCATTACAGTGCTGGAATACGAGTCCGAATTTGGACCTCTATAAAGAAGGGCTCGACCAGACTCGGAGCCGGCTATCAGTTCTCTCCGGTTCTTCCCATACCATATAGAACGTTTCTAGAAGTCATGTCCGCGACGACCACCTCTGTAAAAGCAGCTGTGGGTCTGAGGTTTATAGGTTCGTCATTACATTTATCTAAATCCCCAGCATGAACAAGGAAATTCCTGGCCTCCTGCAGACATTGGAGGTTTTGCGCTACCTTCACACCATCCTCGGACGTGTAGATCTGACAGTCGCCGACAGTCAATCTTACGGATCCAGTATTTCGTGGACGATATCGTGGCCGTCGGAAGCATGATGGTCAGTTGACCCCTCATGTGACGACCCCACTTCAGTTCTGATCTGCAGATGACTTTGCCCATATGCTGGGGCGCTCCAAACGGGCTGGAGTCATGTCAATGATTATCACCGGCGGGAGCCTGAGCGAGTCCAAAGTAGCATTGAATCTCGCAAAAGAGCACAGTACGTGCTAGATACCCCATCCCTTCCCAGAGAGAATTGGAATAAATATATTAGATCTATACGCCACTGTTGGATGTCACCCAACGAGATCGACAGAATTTGATAAAGATCCCGCTCGTTACTTTTAGAGCCTTGGACGAACTCGTCGGAGCAAACCTCAGCGGCCCCGGCCGAGCTGTGGCTATTGGGGAATGCGGTCTGGATTATGACAGAACCCACTTTGCTTCGGCAGCTATTCAACAAAAAGCCTTCCGTACGTGCCATCTTGGATTCAAAGCGCGGTTCATTGTCCCGCTGATATTACGTTCACAGGCTCTCAGCTTGCCTTGGCGAAGAAATACCACCTCCCTTTGTTTTTGCATTCCCGTGCTGCACACAGTGATTTTGTCCGAATCTTGCGTGAAGAGGGATTTGGCGGGGATGGGGGACAAGCGGTTGGCGGTCGGGGTGGGGTCGTGCACAGTTTTACAGGATCTGCGGAAGATGCGGCTGACTACGTGCGTGTTCGAGATATATATGCTGGGTCCGGCCACCACTGAGATAGGAAATTCCTAGGTCAAGATGGGATTTCATGTCAGGTTCGTTTTCCAACAAACGTGTCTTGTCCTGGCTAAGGGATCCGTCTATTCGCAAGTATCAACGGCTGCTCTCTGAAGACTGAGGAAAACCTTGTTGCGGTCAAGTCGATAGACCTCCGGCGAATCATGTTCGAGACAGGCATGTCTGTTTGCTCAACTCAGTGGCTGTCCTCGCTCACTCAACTACATGAAAGACGCCCCATGGTGTTCCATGACTTCCACGCATGCATCACGGAAGCATGTTGACAGCCTCCCAGCTGACTTGCGTGAATTGTTTCTCCCACCAGCAGTACGGGCGGAAGCGTTTGTTCCCGGAAGGCCAGTGAAAGGTAGAAACGAACCGAGCGTGATCGGGGCAGTAGCTTGGGTTGCCTATAAAGACAGGGAGGGAGACCCGTCACGGTTCGATGAGTTCGTAGAACAAGGTTGGAGGAACACGATTGAACTATTTGGGCTGCGGGAACTGGTTAGTGAGCAGTCGAGTTAGGCTAAGTAACGAAAACGTAGGCCGGTACCAAGAACCAAAAAGGACGAGTACAAGCGAGCTATGTCACAATAATGCGAGTTGTGGACAACTTATCATTGTACGCGGTGCGCTGGGGCATACGGTCAGGGCGAGGTGGTATGAACAGACGTCAGAAGCGGGCCTGGGGGAAAAGATCAGCGAAGATATGGTCTACTTTCGACGTCCGCCCTCTGAAAGTTTTGCCATCCGGAGCGCGCGTTCTCCCGCATCCTCCTCTCCTTCATCCTGGAGGGTTTGGTGGCCAAGGATTCCGAGTTGGCGACGGCAGTCCGAGAACCTGGCAGAACCGGCGGAGGCTGAGGAACCGTTTCCGGCAATATGAATGTGGACGACATGGTTGGTGGCATCGACATCGACAAAAGGCCGGTGCACTTCTGCCACGGCTGATGCCGACACATCACGAGTTATACAGTAGTGTAGGCGGCCTGGCCGCAAGCGCCGCACGTGCTGTCGGCCGAGGGCCGGGAACTTGAAGAGATGAATTGGAATAAAGCAAGATTTACAACAACGACGTCCAAAGGAGCATCGTGCGCGGAGAACAACTGGAGCTCTACGAAGACGTCGAGCGGTTACTCCCTGAGCACATCAAACCTGAATGCTTGGAAATGGTAATGGAAATCAAGGAATGCGACCGGTCAGCTACCGAGAAATCTCGCGAACGTACAGTCCAGGAATCCAGCAAGAAACGTAAGCGAAACAACGAGCCATACCCCGGAGCCTGCACTAGCTTTGTCTCTGTTGCGGAACTCCTTGTGAAAACAAAAGGTCAAGAGGCGAAAAAAAGACCAACTTCGACGAGAATGCTGGATTAGACGACGAGACCGACGAGGAGATCGACGAACTGGCTTATTCGCTCCCAGGCGGGCCACCTCTACATCTACTTCTTCGGAGCCACCGAAAACTAAATTAAAGCGAGCTAAAACGACAGCGGATAGAAAGAAGACAGGCTAACCCTCAGTCAGTTTGCGCGTGAGGGGTGCTGAGGATTTGGACGACATGGAGATCGAGAGGGGTCTGGAATCCGACGCCTCCCAAGCTTCCTTCCCCAGCGCCTGTTCTGGCGCTCCGCGCTCGTCCCCACTTGATGTTCCCCTCACCCAGAACCAATCTATAATCGACATCTGTACATCAGCCGCGCCTTCGAGATCACCTCGCAAAGCCACAAATATAAGTATTTGACCCCCTTACGGTCATCTGGGGAGGTTCCCCACACCCCACACAATATACCTCACTCTCTCCACGGTTCCAACACTATCAACCTTCTGCTTCCTCAAATTCTGCTATTTTCAAACCATCAAAGTTAGTGTGAATCTGTTCAAGGATTGCTTCATAGTAGTATTTGGTTCGGTGATGGTGAAGAGGTCACCAGATATAGAATTGTAAAGGTAAAAGGTTGCAGAAAGTGGCCCTGAGCCTGTTGCCTCCAATAAGTAGAGCTCACCACATTCTTCACCTATCTTGATGTCCACCTCATTTATCCTGTGATTGCTTGTACAGACTGTATCACAGCATCACAATCTTGAAGGAAATCAGTCCAACCAGGTGGCAAACCAGGAGAAGGCTATGTGGTTTAAACAGTCAAGTTATATGATTCTGGCCAAGAATTAAGAAATGAACACATACTATGGGCTTGGGAAGGAAGTCCATCTGACATGCTGGTTGACAAGGTGGGAGAGCTCCTTTGATCGCATGTACAACAGATGACCAGGGTCTTGGGGCCCATGCTCATCCATGAAAGCTGGGAAGAATAACCAGCCTGTGTTCTCCAGTGCCTGACGGATAGTAGAAACAGTGGCAATAACCATTTCGCCAAGGTCCACACCACCATTGAGTCCATATGGCATGGCAGTGGTGGAATGCTTTTTTTGGAAGTCTGAGTGGCATTCTGACGATGGATGTACACAGATAAGGCCCCTGCAAATGCGCTGGGTGTTATGATCCGGACAAGGGCGTCATCAGAGGCACAAGCTGAACTCATATAGAGACCTGCATTGTGGAAGGCGTCGTGCCTGGCAAGCCAGAGGGGAATGTCTTGTAGATTGGAGTTGTAGTGTTTACGGATAATTTTATCGACATCAGCCCTATAAATTCATCGAGTCACTCATAATATGGATAGAGGATGTGGGAAACAAACGTACGTAGTGTGAGTATGATGCTGAGCCTTCATCGAGAGTCTGAGGCAGCGCTGGGGTTTGAATCTGGACAGCACAGTCACGTATGGTATAGGCAGGAATGTCGCCCTGTCGTTTGCAGCAGCAGGGATTTGAAGCAACATATCGTCGCGGACGACGTAGCGCATCTAGGAGACAGACGAATATCAGTGATAGATTCTGCTGGACAGATTGACCTTGCATACCTCGAGGACCCCGTTTGTTGGAGGAGCAGCGCGAAGTTTTTACGCCTGGAACATTTAACTTGGGAATTTCAGATCTTCAGATATATTGCGATCGGGAATGCTATCACATTCATACGGGTCACGACGTGTTGTAACGCGTTGTGGCGCTTCCTTCCCAGTACAGTACGATTTCCATCTCGGTACTTCGCAATTGTGATTTGCAATTCGCCATTACCATCTATCACCCGAATTACGAGGCCAGATGTTAGATTGGTTACCATTCCATTTGAGGGATCCATACAGCCTGGCATATCGGGCCTGTGGCGATTGATTCTCTCCGCTCCCCCTCCTGTCCACCTTTTCGGGATGACTGTCACCATCCACGAGCTCTATGACACCCTCTGTTGCACACTCAGTGATCTTGCCGACGAAACCTCCTTACCCGACACAATAGGTGAACCTCTCAAAACAGCTCACAAAATCATGTCCACGCTTGGAGATACCGCTCGATAATTAGCACAAGAAAAGACCTGGAAAGTTATGAAAGTCGTGGTGCATCTAATCCTTTTCCTGTCACCCATAATTCTCCACTGACGTTTGGACAGACTGCACACCAAGATGCCTGCAAACTGATCGCGATTGTCGATCACATTTCAAAGGTTCTCAAGGTATATTTTGTTTGGTTCATCCCGAAATAATTTTTGGACTTGTGATTTGTAGGACGCCCGCCCCGAAGATTCCAACACCATGGCGCAAGCTCCAACTCTGCGCCGTCGAGTGCCAGAACTTTCATGGGCCATCGAGAGGTTCAACGATGCCATAATACCCGAGCCCTGGAAATTCGAAATCGAGCGCCGATGTCCTTCCAAGCTTTTAGAATCACTGAAATCGCCAGATGCCGTGATTATTGATCTCCTGACTGCTCTTAAGCATACTCTTTCTGGGTTGAGTGTGGCATTTAGCATCTATATTCAACCTATAAGTCATTTCTGCTCTCGATTGTTTGTATCATTCATGTTTGGTGTACCAGTTGCCGATTCAGAGACCAGCTGGGCCACCAGGACCTCAGAAAGCCCGACGGACTGTACATCTATCCATTCATGTCGGCTACTTCGACACCCAGAGCATCTGCTTTTCCCGACATCCCCGCTCTGACACTTTCGCCGAAATCCATTTTCTTTACTCGTACATTGCTCCTCCTCGTCTGCCGCACGGCTTCAGCTGCATCGATGTTGATCATCGCGTAGATATTCGCATCAAGACGACCATTGAAGAGGGTCTGCCGTCTATCACGCCACATTCTGGGAGGACACCGTACTTCACAGGATGATCGTCACCTCGTTTAACCTTGGTCCAACATCGCTTTCCTTACCGGCGAGCATTCCCGTGACCTGGTCAGGAATCCCTCATCACCCCCTTCTTTGCGCATCAACTTCGAACATGCTTTTGTCACTCCTCCCAGGTAGTCGTCTTCAACCTCCTTGACATGGATCAGAAGAAAGAATGTCGCATCAGGACAACCGCCAGCAATATTGACAGTAACGGATTCACGCTCACTATTGAGTCGTGGGGGACATAGTAGTCCGCTATGCGCGTGCATACTGGATCGTCTATCCAGAGGATCACAAGCACATCATTAGTGCTTCGGTCAATACGACGGAGGTCTCCCCAGTGGGAAAAGAATGGAAGAATGCCACCAGGTATACTGACGTTAAGTTTTGGAGGACTCCTGATGTCTTTGTGACCCGAATGAAATCGATTCTGACGGAAAATTGGACCTCCGAATCAAGGCCTACGTAGCTAATGTTACCACGATCGGTCTGCCTCGGTTCTCCACTCTGCTAGTGCTACAATTATAGCGGACAACTGAGTGTTCGTAAGTCCACATGCAACTTTCTTCAATTACGCTCTCCCACTGAAACCATCTCCCTGTCTACGATCAGTGATGTTCCCAGCTCTCAGCTCTGTTTCTTACGGACATGAATAACTTGTAGTTCCTACGTTCAATAAAACCGTTTATGCACTCGCACAGCTTCTGAGCCTCAAGGACTCACTTGTGACAAACTAACTTTTAATGAATTCGTTTCTCAAATCGTTCGTTGAAATCGAAGAGTATCATGGAGACAGGCTATAAATTGATCGCCGTCCGTTGTCCTGGAGAATAACTGGCGAGATTGGTCAGGGACTCCTGTCAACAATTCGAGATGGGTAACCCGATTCGACAAGTAACTTACTAGTTCAGGTATTACTGAAACATGAACTTGAAACACCTCATAATGGTCTCATTCAGCTTTGGTGGCTCATCCCATCCTAGCCATCGTGGTTTGGCTATTTAAATGTTGGGGTGCTTCTCGCCGATATACCGGACCTATCTCTGGGCAAACGGTTGTGATAGAGCATGTTTTTTGGCTCGATAGTAAGGTGGCCGTACAGGCCCCGGGCGTAAGGTAAATACAAGCAAGGATCTAACGAAGATGATTGGATCCTCCTAGAGATATCACACCGATAGGAGATGCAAGGAGGAAAAACTACTGCCAGGGGCGGTCATTGGGCGGCCCTCGGCGGCGGCGGATTCGGAGCAAAGAAGTTCATACGTGATATCGATGAGAACATAGGAACAGAGCAATGTGGTGGTATAGGAAACATAATGAAGCCCACTGGCATTGCGGCTCTAATGAATATTCATTGGCGCTATGACATTTGAGGAGATTAGTCCTCAACATTGAAGGAGTCGTAAAACTTACTGGACAAGCGTTCAGTTGACAGTAATAATGACGCCGACGGAGTGAAGAAGGTTGCCAGACCCAGCCTCGACACAACATGTCAAACCGCTCCGGGTCACCGTGGCCTTATCTACGTAGGCATTGACAAAAAGATTGGGGCCTGGGTACAATCGAAATCTAGCATGTTCAACGCGACGAAGACACTTGGGACCATCCAGAATGGGATGCGACTAGAAAAGTCGATTATTTGGTGGTGGGTGACGTCCGCCGTAGGCTTGGCTCGGGGAAGGTCCATCATATTCAAGGAGATGGAGAAGATGTGCTCACGGTCTGTTGGATAGGCGATCCAGTAGACCCGAATACGGCCGAGTCGGATGGTGGTGGACGACTGGATAGTGAGACGGGAGCTTTCTTTGTCGATATCACTGGCACTGGTGTTGATACGACATCTTGCTTGCCGTTTACAATGGATGTCAAAGACACGAGAACATTGGGAGGGTGATGAACTTTCGAGTGAACGTGATATATACGGATGGTGCTCGATCATCTTCTGTTAAATCAAGACACTGCTCGCCGGTGACGAAATCGACATCGGCGGGAGTAAGGTTGAATAGGTTGACAATAACCGTGACAAGTGTGGCGTTGCCTTCTACTGAGACTCGATAGACGGCGAACCCGTTCTGGATGTTTCTGACAGTCGAGTTGATCTAAATATGTGCCTTTTCACGGTCATGAGGGTTGCGGGCTGAGAGACATTGGAGAGTGAATGAATTTCTGCGCTCAGGCTCGCAGAAGGGACATGAGATGTACCTTGATGCTAAGGCAAGCTCAAGCTGTTAGGTAAACGCGGGGGAGCGATATGCCGACATAGAAATTTGACGGTTTTCTCATAGGTAGCACCTCCACGTCCATCACTCTCCGTAGAGCGGGGGCGGGGTGGCACAGCGGGGATAGCTTGATAAGGGGGGTAAAGCCACACCCTGCTGCTGTTTCAATCCCCCCCCCTCCCCTAATAATGGCTTTGCAAGCCATAGCCCTGGCAAGGGTCTGCCAAGATTGGCTAAAGATAAGGGATCAGATAAGACCAGGAATGCTAAATAAAAACCAGCTGACTGACCCTCAGAGGGGCACTGTGGGAGATGGACAGACAGGCCACCTGGCACCCTAGAGAAATCTTTGGACCTAGGGTTGGTTAGTCATAGCAGACTCCGGGGTTCCCCCCCCTGGTCAAGCATGGCAAGGCTGAACCTGGGACACCATTGCGAATCTGCAGGGATTAACCCACACCTTCAGGCAAAGCAAAGCAGGTGCCCATCAGCAAATTGGTCAAAATATTTTGGGCATTTTTCGGGCATTGCCGGAGCCAAAAACATTTTCCGTGCGTTACAATGCTTTACAGGTATTTATGAGGCAGTGTAAAGGATTGTGAATCATATTAATAGACATTATGAGGGATTATGAACCACTATAAACCATTATAATGGACACTATGAGAAATTTTGAAGCATCATGAAGCATCATGAAGCATTATAATGCTAGACGAGAAGCCATAATTCAGAATCAGGTCCTGCGGCTGCAGGCTTTATGGCAAAAGTCATATCACAAAAACTAAGATTAAATCGACTTGTAGCTACGAGACAGAGTATGGAATGAATAATTTGAATCCTCCCCCCTGCTGCTGTCGCCGCGCAGTCGCCACTGTCGCTGCAGCTGTCGTCGTCGTTGCCACCGCTGCCGGGGCGCGGGTGCGCGTCCGCGCTCACAAACGTGCCCTGCAGCGTCGTTGTCGCTGCAGCCGACGCACCGCGCCCTCCGGAGGACTGCGCTGCGGCCGGTGGCAGCGATCAGCGCAGCGTGCACCGTGCCGGCACGTACGTCCATTCGCTGCCGCCGGTCACTTGGCTGCATGTAGCGCTCGAGGCGCCCGCGCCGAGGTAGAGCTCGACGGCAAAGTCGTCCAGGGCGTTGGCACGCGGAATGAACGTTAATTCGAATGCTCCTGTGGGGAGAAAGAAAAAATATAAGTCGGTGTGGGGAGGATTGGTAGATGGGAGGGACGGACCGCCGTGATCGGTGATGGAGAGCGTGGAGTGGAGGATGAAGGGCACTTGTACTTGGAGCTGCGCTGCTGCTGCCGCTGTGAGCGCTGGCGCTGCACCTGGCTTGCTCGTGGGGGGACCAAAGCGGTACTCCTGTGAGCTCGAACCACGTCGGATTAGTCCAACTTGCGCCGCGCTTCTGCAGTCTGGCCGACTCTGGCGTAGCATGGGTCGATTATGAAGAGGTCGCAATTCGACCGCTGCACCTTCATCTTCCTCCATCCTCCCACTGGTCCAGACGTCTCGGTCTGGGGAAAACATCGGAGGGCGAGTGCCAGTGCCCGAGAGCCACCTCGTACAGAGACCAAGCACGCTCATAACGCAGTCATTGGGAAAGGTCATGGGGAGCGAAGAGACAAATCGGAATGTATGGGGAGGGATGCAGAATCTGTGCCGAGCGGGCAGATGCGGAGGCAAGAGAGGAGGGATTGTTCGGGTTGCCGCAGTCCGGTCAACCGTGAATCGGCTTTGGCGTTTTTTTTTGGCTTTTATCAGTCATGGCCAGCCTTCCCACGAGACCAACGCAAACTGCCAGAAAAATTGCTGTATAAGTTCCAACGGGGAGTTTATGCTAATGGTCAGTGGAGTCTGCGTGATTGTAATGAGGAATTTCCCCGGAGAACGTTTCACGGAAGGACGTACCTTATCCATGTACACGCTAAAGTCAAATGGATCCTCAGGGTGTTCCAGAATCGACGAGAGGGAGGATGATGAGAGGGATCTGTAGAGATGACGACTCGGATGAAATGACACGGGATGATCCGCCTCCTCCGCAACGATGCCTGGACAAGTCGTGCCAGATTAGCTTTCGGGCGACTCGTGGAGACGGGTAGCAGATGAAGGCGTACTGAGTGCATGCTCTAGCTCATTACCACCGATAAAACCAAGCATGCGTGACCTCCCATCCTCGTCGCTGCGCAGGATAGGGAACCCTATATCCGTAGCCTGCAGCAGCAACCTTTGCAAGTTGGTCCCGCAGGTGCACACCGTATTCGAATGCCCGAAATGGATGGCTTCCACGTCGCGATCCATCTGCGGATAAGGTACCCATCAGGTGTCTGCGAGGAGGAACAAGAGGGATGTGAACTCACGGCATCACTGACGGTCAGACCGCCCCATAGGTATTGGTGCTTCGCGTTGAGGTACGGGAGCTGAGAAAGCCTGAATCTTCATAGCACAGAAGACTGCGGCAGAATACCAAAGGGTTGCGCACTCGATCACAAGATCGTAGATCCCTTTGGGTTCCAGAGCGTCCGCGACGGTCTTCGCACCAGGACAGCAAGCATGACTGTACTGCATACGTGAGAGTGTCTGTCAACTCGAACATGATACAGCCAACGAAACTGTTGTCCGCGTGACGCCAGACAACGCGGCTGCTGCACCAACATCGCATACAACCCTGGGATCACGCATGGGGAAATCTTCCAGGCAAGAGGCAAAGACAGGCGCGGTAGGCCAACGCCACCGCGCGTACTGCACCACAAGCCCCACGATGCGACCAGCGCATGCGCCAACACCTAGGGTCGGGATAAAGATACCCGCGGAACCTTGATGCCGGAAGGTTACAACGGTGAGGGCAGCCTTTACGACGAGCGCGACTGCATCATGCGCATGACGTGGAATGTCTGTTTGCCAGGGTCAAGTACGCAAAGACCCCGCGTGGGTATTGGGTGAACCCAGGAGACACACGGCGAAGAGGTTGTAACGAGCTCTGTGCCACCCATGAGCGTATATCCATTTACGAAATTAAGATCGTCGTAATCGCCGTAATCTTGAGATGAGATCAGCTCTGGATGTATTCAGCATGTGCAAAAGCTTAACCAACCAGAGAACTTCTGCGATGGGGTGGTTCTTGAGCCAAGTCTTGTTCCGCACATCGCGGCTCCATCTGTAATTCAACTTTGAGAAATATGCGCCGTACACGCCGCCGAAAACGCCCAGGAGAAGAAAGGGACCAGTTCATAAGCATGCCAGTCCTGGTAATGGAACTTATCAGAGAGATATTATCACAGTACAATGGTTGTCACAGACTTTGTTGTACGTGAATCCGGTCAAGAACCGAGAAATCTCTGCATACCATGTCTTCCGTTCCAGGCACGATCAAGACCTGCAAGGCATCAGCGTGACAAAGACACGGCCAAAGGCGCAGTCATACTGGGAGAGAGAAGTGGGCCACCTTTTGTAGTCTTTAGTAACCAGGTTTTCACCCTAGACAACATCGTGTCAACCATAACTTACAAAAACTTGACTTCACGTGACTGGCATACCCTGGTTAGCATGTCATCGACCGCGCGTAGGGACGCGCTGCGGCGGGTGTCCATCTCATTCTCTTTGACCACCGCCGGGTCGTGGGACAGGTACTAAACGGACCGCACGGAATTATGAGTGGGGTAGACCTTTGGATGCGGAGACAAAGACATACCTTGGGTTCAACGGACGCAGGGATGTTCTGGTTCGGAAGGATGGCATGTACGCGACTGCCGAGCCAGCGTACGATGCTGGCCAGCGGCTTGGCGAGGCGGAGGCAAGGACTAGTCGCAATGATGCCCGATAGCTGAGAGACGCTATCCTGGGTATTAGCCCGCGTCGCAAAAGCCAGGACCAACCCGCCGCCTTAGTTCGTGTCAGCCATGGGCTATCATGCAGGGTTTGATGATGTAGCGAAGGGAGGAAAGATGGTGTGACGCACCATAGAATGGCCCATGAGGAACAGGGGCACGGTGGGATTTGCCTCTTGAGCAACGCTTAGAGCCCAAGCGATATCTGGGATTTGATCCGTGTCACCCAGGACCATTCTGCCGTACACTATACTTGGGACTTCTTCGGGTCAAGGGCGGTACGCCCGAAGCCGCGCCGGTCGAAGGTGAAGACGACGAAGCCGCGGTCGGCCTCCATATCCTTCGCCATGTTATGGAGCGTCCACCTATGAAGGCCCGAGTATATGCTAGCATGCGAAGTCTAATGTCAGACCAATAAATCCGGCCTTCTGGAGAGTGGAAACAGTCTCAGCAGGGCATGCGTTATGCCAGAGACTCAGGGTTCGAAAATATCCATCAGTCCTACACACTATTTATAAGACACAGAGAATGTACCCAAGCAAGTGTTGGGTACTAGCAATGATACCAACAGCGAAAAGGAGTACTCGGAGGTTTCCGGGGACATAGAAAAACCTGGCCACTCCGCTCCCGTCTCTGAGGTAAGCACGTGCCGTGGGAATACCGTGCCGGACCGGTCTCAGCACGCTGACAATCCCAGAGCACGTGCCTCAGAGACGGGAGCGGAGTGGCCAGGTATAACTATTGATCACAGGATAATCGCACTTCTCTTTCCCCTTCCTCCACCACATACCTTCGACTGTGAGTGCATGGGTCTGGCTTGGGCCAACCTGTGACAGTGACAACGTGACCTGCCTGCCTTTTTGGGCTCAGAACCTTCAAGTCACAATGACACCGCATATATCCATCGCGACCTCCAGTGACGGCGACAAACAGTGGTCAAACACAAGGGAATGAAACAAACAAGTAGAGGCTTGGGAGGTAATGCCTCCCAAGCTTCCGGTGTGCTTTTTTTTTTCTTTTTTCTTTTGCTAACGTTTTCTTTTTTCTATTGTAATAGCTACAGTGATTACAACACGATGCAGCGACACAAGCTCAACCCAAAAAAGAGTTCCTCATCGACTCGGAGGTCAGGAAACTTGGCTCACACTTGGCCGTTGACCGCGCAGTGTTCAGATCGACCTCGAGGCGGGTGTATGCGACTGGGTGCGTATTAGTAATCGCGTGTTCCCAATACAGTACTTCCCTGTTTCCTTCATCGCTCACCAGGGGGTGCCACCACGCATATACTTGATCTCTAGATACATCCCGGTCCCACCCGCACCCTGTTCAGGCTAGACACGTTCGCCACTGGAGAAGGTTGCATAGTTCTGTTCACCTGCGCACACGCAGCATTATGCTCATCACTGCGTGCAGCGTGTTCAAATCCCACGGCACAAAAACGCTCATCGGTATGTTGTTGTACCGTCTCTCTCTCTCCCTGTCTTTCGCTAAAACTTTCAAAATTATTATTATTTGCAGATGGACGGTGGGTTGTGGACGACTATGGACAAGGTGCTAGCCGAAATCACCCTGAAAAAGGCCTCAAACCTGGCAACATTGTCAGCGAGCTCGCGAACCCCAACACACCCTCCGCTGCTGTCCTCGCCGTCACCGAGCTTGCCAATGCACACAATGCTGACCGCCGGCCACGCCAGAAGGAGGAACATATGGTGCGTCCGTGTTCCCAGTCTTACACGCACCGCCTCATGGTGACTGACAAAACACACACACACACAATCCCAACGCGCGGAGTAAAATGCACATGTAGGAACGTGTCGCAGTGTGCCACCACAGGGCAGCAGAACGTGCAAGGGACCAACAACCCCAGGGTGAAGAGGCGTGACTGGCTGCAGAGGCCTGGTGGCGGCACGCACAGCACCAGCACCAGCAGAAGCAGGCGCTGCACGACAAACGGCGGAGGCCAGAGCGCATGCGTGTGGCCCGGCGGCAGTACACACAGCAACAGCAAGTGCTGTGCAATGAGCGACGGAGGTGAGAACGCACACAGCGTGGGCACGTAGCACGGTGGTAGATGGAGGTGTTGAATGACAAGTGGTGGAGGCGAGGGCGCGCACACAGCGCGCGAGAGATTGCAAGAGTGTGGCACATGCTGTATACATGAGAAACACTGGGTATTAGTTTATTTTGTCCATAGTGCTACTGTTTATGAATATAATGCCTCATGAATCTCGAAAGGGCTCATAAGCCTCAAAATGTTTCTTAAGTTACGAGACACCTCATAATGCTCAAAATGCCTCATAACGCTCAAAAAGGCTCATGAGTCCTGAAATGCCTCATAAATCCCGAAAAGTCTCATAAACCCCCAAAATATATTATGAACATCTATAATCCCTCATGACAGCCAAAAGTCATTATAAACTCAGAAATTCATCACAAGGTCCATAAACTATTTCGGCAATTTGTCAAAAAAGGGGGTTTCATTAAAATGCATCATGAAGGTGGGTTGGGATTCCGGGGCATTTTGCCCTTTTTGGACTTCATGACACCTCATGAGGGTTCATGATTTTCTGACCAATTTGCTGATGTCCTTTACGCTGCCTTATGAATGCCTGTAAAGCATTGTAATGCACGGAAAATCTTTTTGGCTCCGGCAATGCCCGAAAAATGTCTAAAATATTTTGACCAATTTGCTGATGTACTTCATGGCATGTCCAGGTGCGTGCGCCGACCCATGTGAACGGGTTTGCCCTTAAAATGTCCGATTAGGTTGGTTTCAATTTCAAGAGAAATCGACTAAACCGCCCGATGAGAGGAAGTTGATACATGACTCGGCGCTCTTACCCAGCGTCCTTTGAGCGAACGCATTAACTCTCGGTTTTTGACGCTCAGCCAGAGGCGACAGATAATCAGAGTGCCACAGTGACGTGATTATAAACGACTTGCACATGATACATTGTAGTATTCCATTTGTTTCTGCATTTCACGATTCCGTAGAATGCATACATCCAATTCATCTCCTGATTTCGCGATGTACACCACGATGTGCGACCTGCCCGGAGTTGGGACCGGGACTGATTAGATAAGTCCGTATGTATTGATTAAAAACACTGAAAACTTTCATGTTCTCCATTCGTTCTCTACGAGTTATTGCTTCATATCAGTTCATATATCGTTCATTTATTCTTGGATACAAGTCCGAAGCTTTCGGCCGATTCTACGCTCGTTGTTATGTATTTAAGGACTCTTTTCGCGCCCTATCACTTCAGTTTTCTGACCGAATAACTGAAGTTATCGCTACCGTATTAGGTAGCGTACGTATTTACATAGCTGCGTAACTACACACGATGGCTTCGGGCCATGCACTACTCTGCGGTCTAGTTCGCGCGTGTTACGAACATGGGAGCAGCTTCCAGCGGGATAGAGCTCCCATCTCAGTATTGTGACGAACCAGGGCTTTAAGAGGCTCTTATCGTGGAGCCCCTGCAAATCACACGGGCTTGTGATTGTGTATATCTGCCTTCCCCCATCTTCCGCTTTGTACCACCTCCACAAGACCTTTAAAGCCCGGGCCAGCAGGCTGAAGCATTCACGCAGAAATTATTTTTTATCAAGCCCGGGAGCAGCGCGAAATGCAAGCCACCCACAAGATTGTTCGTATGTTATAATATAAAGAGAGAGGTAGCAGAGGTATCGATGAGGTCAAGCAACGGCGATGGGCAAGCCTGAGGAAAGGCACTGTAACGCAGTTCACTGGCACTACCTCGACGTACTGCTTATTTTCTGTAAAATCTGATTAATTTGATACTACACCAGTACATCGGGCGTGATGAGAACTGAATCATGATTACAAAATGTTACACAAGGGGATCATGATGGGCTGTCAAAAGCGACGGACCCTTCAAGCATCGAACAAGCGGGAGTATAGGAGGGGTGGCTAGTATGTAGATAACGTCGAGCACTAACAGAATCAATAGCAGAGAGCGTTTATCAGTACCAATTGGTGCTTTTCCTCTTCCCACTGGTGGACGACAGTGACGGGCTGATTGGAGAGATGACGCGCAGTGATGAATGGCTCTATGGCTTCCCGGGATGAGTCAGGATCTGTTAGGAAAAGGCTGCGGAGCGCAGGTAACACCTCCGTGACCCCAGTGAGCTCTTGCAGCACGGGCGCAATGAACTCATCCAGACTGAATATATGCAGGCTCTGCACAGCGATAAAGGGGCGGAAAATTTCCAACCATTGCGTGTAATCCACGTCGTCTTGCCAACCCAATCGATCTATAACTTGGCACCCGATGTCAAGCCGTTCCACACTGGAGAGGTGGGGCAAAAGCTGGCTGCATATCTGCACCAAAAACGAGATTTGCCAATCGAGCGCGTGGCACCGTACACCGACACATGTAGGTTCACCGTCAGGACCCCTCCCTGGTGGCGAATCAGAGTGACAAAGGTAGAGACGGGCGTATTCTTTAGTGAAGACCAGGTTCGCTCGCTTGGCCGACCTGAGCGCCTCCGTACGACTGACGAACTCGAAGAGTTGTGGGATGTCAAAGTTGACCCGATTGAAGAACTCTATTTCGATGGTGGTAAGAACAGGAGTGTTTATCCGGACCAAGAAGTCCTCCACGTATTCGCTAACGCCTTGTAAAGACAACCTGGCGAGAGCGGGGAGGTCAACGCGTGTCAGCGGAGGTGGACGTTGGATTCCCCGATCGGGGCGGGAAGACGGGGATTGGAATCCGAGGACAAGGTATTTGAGGTTGGTCAACGCGGGCAGCCATGTGACCACCGCTTCGGGCGAAATGTACCCGGTATGTGGTACACTCCAAATCCAGAGATTGACAAGGTCTCGTGCAGATAAAAGAAGTTTTGGCAATGCCGGAAATGGAATGCCACACAAAGCGAATGTCTGTAGACGTGGGGCAGATCCTCCCAAGAAGGTATCGGGAAGCACCGCTGGAGTCTGATCATTCTCAACTACTTCAAGCTGAATATATGTCAGCACTGGGAATGACTCCTGCATCACTGGGCTTGTGGCGAGTCGGTCCAATAGAGAACTCGGTAGAGACCTGAGATAAATTGTGGGCACGCGATCAGGGTGCTCGAGTGCGGCGATGATGTTATCTTCACCGAGGGGTGTCGGTCGCACATCGTTTATGACGATTTGCATGGGCGGCCAGACATCCAGTATCTCCCTCACAGGTGTTGTCGTTTTGCATAGAAATGCAAGACCAAGACGGCAGGGCGATGCAAACACGACGTATCGCCATCTTCGGCATACTTGCACTAGCCTACACCATCTCGCAAATGGATATGACATCCCTAGGTAAAAATCAAATATGTCCAGGAGGACATTGTCAGGGAGGGATCCGATTGTCACGCGTTGGAAAGAAATAAGGTCTGTACCATAAAACTCATGATCAGTGACCAGCATTATAGGCGCTGAGCATGGACGTACTTCGTCCTTGCTCATTAAAGAATTCCTTCCGGTGACGCGCAATATGCTTTCCTGCCCTTGAGCTCATGGATGGATGGCTGATGGGCTTTCGAGTGTGACTGGTTAGAGGCGGGTGAGTACCGAGTCGGGCACTGTTCCAACGGGACGGCGCCTAGCGAGGATCTAGACGTACTGTACTTTGGATAACTGGTTGACAGTGACGTTGACAATGTAGCAGAGGGACAGTTGCAGTAGGTATAACACCCACAGAGAGGCCATCGCAGTCCTCGTAGACGGATACTTTGTAAACGTGCGCACTGCGCACCGCCACAAGAAGAAATGGGCTGATTATGTAAGTCAACGCCTGAGTAGCCAACTCTGAATCTCATTTGGCGTAATATTTTGTTCGCAGATGTGACGAACGATACAATGGTGTCCTGAAGAAACTCTAGAACGTCTACCTCCAATCAAATTATGACGCAGATGATCGGATTCGCCGCCTTTCACTGGCAGGAGGTATCTCCAGCCCTTCTATCCCTTCTCTTTTCTCACCAGCTCGAATATGTATTGGCGCCTTTCCAACCTTGGTCGGGCTTCCACCTGCAGCGTCGGTTGCTATTATCGTTATGTTCTGGTGAACGGAAATCAGTTCTCTCGTCTGCCAGTGGTGATCAGGCTCTAGGCATGTGGTGCGACCATCTGTCACACCTGAGCTATCTTCTTTCAGTCGTGGGTCAGGCTGGGAATGCCTCGCGATGTCCTGCACGCCATCTTTTTCTCGTGTTCGCACCCAGTCTCGATCTAGCGGGTGACTTTCGAAGGATAGATCCTATGTGGGCATGTATGGGTGTGCGACTGATTTTACTGGACAACCATTGGTCCTCGCGTCATCTCTGATTTAAAACCTGCTACTGTAGCACAGAGACTGGGATCTGGATCGGCGATACAGTACTCGGAACCATCAGGTCGGGAAGTGCAGTCCCCCCCGCGACACATTGACGCCCGGGGCTCTCCGATTAGGCGCTTCCCAAGTTTCTCCCCCCATGAGTGGGTCGTCTTCTAAGTCACCAACTGACAACATGCTTCAACATGTCTCCCAGCATCGAGGTGCTATTACCTACTTCCAAGTTAGGCGCCCTTACTTGAACGTCGTTGTAGACACCATGGCCTATCGTGTCTGCATCCTAGGAGAAAGAACTATTGCTTGTTGCCCATATTGGGGTCGGTAATACACTGCCCTCTATACGTTGAGATTGTCTGATCTTCAGACGCCACTTGAGGTCTTGCAATAATCACCTCACACTCACATCTGCGTGTCATACTTCGTGTTTTGGCCCTCCTTTTAATTCCGCGATGTATACTCATATGATACAAGTCCTTTTCTCTCGTACTGTAGGATCTTCCCTGCTAACTCAGGAAAAGGTTTATTGCTTACATTCACCTGTTGTTACGGACGAGTATATGCTCGGCCGCCGTACTGCCATACTGACTATCCTGTAATTCTGCTTAAAAGCCCGCCCCCTAACTTTTCATCAGGGCCTCGTACCAATACCCTGACCCACTCGCGATGAAGAGCACCCTTTTTCTCCTCGTGTTCGCAATACCTCTAGGCTGACACTCCGCCGCGTCGGCATATGTACAGGCTTCAAGAGCGCCTATGCAGCATCAGGCTTCATGCTTAATGATGTCTCCGTCACGGCGTCGCCGACAAGCACCTCGTCGACAGGCGACCCGCTCTCGATCTTTGGGGTGCAGACTCCTGCTTCCGGAGAGACGTCATTGGTGGGATTCCAGTTGCCGCCCTTTATCTCAGCGCCAGCGGAGGTCAAAGCCAAGAACGGGAACCCCGTTGGGCTCGACACATTCCGGGCCGTAGGCACGAGCGCCGTAGTCGTCATGCTGGGTGCATCGTGTCCTTGATTCCCAGTTTTCGCAGCGGATGAGTCGAGGACATCCTCGGATAGTGGCCGCCGATGTCAGTAGAACGCGTTTCAAGGCTTTTTTTCTTCCTTTGGTAATCATGTGAAAAGGTGTGCTGGCCTCAGTCGTACGGGATGAGGTGTAGGTATTACACGATAATGTCGCCGGAGTCTTTAGGAATGCAATCCGCCACATGGCGGTCCCTGTCGTTGTGGTTTGGCATATGGAAAGGCAACGACGTCGAGCAACCCTGGCTTCTTTGGGAACGCTAGGCCATGCAGAGGCGAGATACAGAGAACCGCTGGTGAGACCTTTGTGATTGGGGAGCTCACAAAGCCCCCACGCGTACGCGACGGTGCTCCGCTGGGCTGGCCAGACGAAGAGTTTCCTTGGAACGTCCGAACCCACGAACGGCGCGAGTTGCAAGCTGCGGAGGAAGCCGATCGAATGCATTGGATTAGGCAGTTCCTTGACGAGGACGGTGGTGCAGAGAGCTCCGAGGGCGTCCAAGACGAAGATGTCGTACCAACGGATTTGGACCATGCAGGTTCACCATCCGCGAAGCACGGGAGCGGCAAGATGGTGCCCGTACCGAGTCGAGATGACACAAGCTCGCAGAAGATTTTGGTGCTGAGCGATCCCGCAGACGCGCGTGCCGCCTTGCTCTCTAAGCAATCTGTCCGCGCGCTCGCAGCACGTCGAAGGTACCACGTGCAGCCTTCTGCAGCCAGTGATAGAAAAGAGATTCTTTGCATCTGCCGTGGGAAGGACGATGGACGGGAACTCGTGCAATGTGACGACTGTGGGACGTGGTATCACTTGGAGTGCCTCGGGATTGGAGACATTGCCGAACTTGGACGCGAGGAAGATCCTTGGTACTGTCATAACTGTGTCGCCTTGATGAATGGGTTGCCATCCTCAGAGCCAACGTTTGTGGCGGTCGAAGAAGACATTCCTCTGCGCCGCCGGCGCGATCCACTCTTCTTTGAAGCGCTGCAAGAATCTCCGGCGGGTGCTGATTGGCGAATGCCACTCCACGGTCCTGGTCCAACCACGCCAAAGGCCAACCCCGCGCGCGCGCTGGCCGCCGAAGCATCCACACGATCGTCCTTGGGATCACGGAATGACCCACACACACCATGCGACGACAGCGCGATGTCAGAGCGTGTGCGCGTATACACCACGCCCGGCGCCGAAGATCGCATATTCCAGGACGACGTCTCGCCGTTCGACCCTACGTCGACGCCGTCACGCGGAGTGCGCGTCGGCGCCAGCATGGGCTCCGTGTTTGCGACGCCGAAGTGGCAGATCCGTCGTCTGCCGACTTTCACGCCCTCGCCCTACCGCAACGGCAAGGGTGGCGGCACGGGCAGCGTCGGGCCGTCGTCGTCGAGCCCGAGCCGGATTTTACCGCACGAAGACACGCCGGTCGATCGGTCCACGCCGCGTTCGTCGGTCTTGCCGTCGAAACGTGGGCAAGAATCGCCGTTGACGGGGCGAGGCGGTGGTGGTGTCGCGCGCGGGCACCCACATCCGCAGGACTCGTCGGTGCCGCTTGGGAGGAAGGGAAAGGAACGGCAGGGCGCGGGGAGGAGGTAGCCACCAGGTCTGAGTAGTGTTTCAACCCGCCTGCGATGCCTACGGCTCGATAGATCCTCCTTGTGGTCACAGGCGACGCCTCCCGCTTTTGCGGAGTTATTTTCGATGTAATTTCAGTATCGCGTCGCATTTTTTTTAAATCGTTACTCATGCGTAGATTAAAAGCTTGCTATTCATGTATTATGCTCTGCTCCGAATGTTACAATGACGACGAAGACAAAAATGCACGCGACTAAGGCGACTTAGCCGTCTCTAATCCTCGCCTCCGCTTCAGTCTGAATATTCCCGGATGTGTGCGAGCGCATACAGACGCGAGAGATAAATTGAAAGGGTGCGCCCTTTTGGGGAAAAAGCTTGAATGCGAGGAGGGAGAGAGAGAGGAAAGGAACTCCGGTTTCGGAGAGAGAAGATAGACTCGGAAATCTAAGGACGCGTCGGTCACGAGCTGATGTGACAACCGCGTCTGGTCACAATCGCGAAGCTTCTCAGGCTCGACACCGTGACCTTCATTGTTTGCCGAACCTTCACATCATATTACAGGGCAGCGTCATCCCCACCAGCCACTCGTGAGAATGCCAGAAATGCCTGGTGTCGCCTACACGACGGTGCTGGTAATGTATATGTGTGTTGCATGTATGTACGACGAACGAGGAAAATGAACACCGAATACCGATATTCTACACGCACGGACTTGTGGGCTCCAGATACTTTCCGCAATCAAAGCGAGTCTTCCAGGCTGGCTGCCACCAAGCAAGACGTGGCGGAATCTGGTTGAAGTGGGAAGGTGCGGGCACCTGGGGGGCACTGATGGTGCACCCAGGCTGAGCTCGTGCAATGGAGGTTGGATGCAGGCAACACCTCGAGTGTGACCGCACATAATATGGTATCGGGCGTGCAGTAATGATACATGATTTACTTATATTCCGTTGCTATGTTAACCTTTGCCTTCTTACTTAGGTTTTATTATTATATCTTAGTACCTGCTGACGAGCAGCGTCATGTGCACATCACCGGCTCTGCGACAGCATTACCTCTTGTACGGATTAGTCCAAGTGTGACTGTGCTTGTCCTCGTCCAATCAGTCTGCAGGCTGAGGACCTATATGCTCCACTTGTATGTTTACCTTTTGCTTCACCATTGTACGACGTATCTGGCAAAGGCCTCGTGTTCACTTCTCCAGGTTAGTACAGATATTCAGTGTTCTCCTGCTGAGGACACCATTGTATCGTTCTTCACATCTGCGAACAAAATAATACACCAAATGAGATTCAGAGTTTGGTCGCTACTCAGGCTGTCGTTAGAATGATACATAATCAGCCCATTTCTTCTTGTGGCGGTGTTAATGCGGTCCAGAAGACAGATATGGGCGGTGCGCAGTGCGCACGTTGGAGGAGGGTCACGCCGACATGGAGTGTTCATACAGATTGTTGTTCCTTCCCGCTTACATCATGCGCTATGTCTACTTGCACCTCGTGACTTCCTCTCACGTGCGCTCCTGCCCCCTTTGCCCCTCTCACCCTTTTCCAACGTTTACAGTATCCGTCTACGAGGATTGCGACGGCCTCTCTGTGGGTTATATATCTACTGCAACTGTCCCTCTGCTACATTGTCAACGTCACTGTCAATGAGTTATCCAAAGTACGTCTAGATCCTCGCTAGTCCCGTTGAAAAAGTGCCCGACTCGGTACTCACCCGTCTCTAACCAGTCACACTCGAAAGCCCATCAGCCATCCATCCATTAGCTCAAGGGCAGGAAAGCATATTGCGCGTCACCGGAAGAAGGAATCCTTCAATCAACAAGGACCAAGTACGTCTCATGCTCAGGGCCTGGAACGCTGATCACTGAGTTTTATGGTACAGACCTTATTTCTTTCCAACGTGTGACAATCGGATCCCTCCCTGACAATGTCCTCCTGGACATATTCGATTTTTGTCGAGGGCCGTTACGTCAATATGCGGACTGGCGTGGGCTAGTGCAAGTATGCCGAAGATGGCGATACGTCGTGTTTGCATCGCCCTCCCGTCTTGGTCTTTCCTTTTATTGCGGAACGACAACACCTGTGAGGGAGATACTGGATGTCTCAGGCTGGCCGCCCATGCAAATCTTCATAGATGATCAGCAACCGACACCCCTCGGTGAAGACAACATCATCGCCGCACTCGAGCACCCTGATCACGTGCGCTCAATTTATCTCAGCAATCTACGAGTTCTCTATTGGAGCGACTCGCCACAAACCCAGCGATGCAGGAGTCATTCCCAGTGCTGACCGATCTTTGGCTTGAAGTAGTTAAGAGTAATGATCAGACTCCAGCGGTGCTTCCCGATACCTTCTTGGGAGGGTCTGCCCCACGTCTACAGTCATTCATTTTGTGTGGCATTCCATTTCCGGCATTGCCAAAACTTCTTCTGTCTGCGCGAGACCTTGTCAAACTCACGCTTTATAGTGTACCACATACCGGGTACATTTCTCCCGAAGCGATGGTCACATGCCTGTCCGCGTTGACCAACCTCAAAACCTTGCCTCGTGTTCCAATCCCCGTCTTCCCACCCCGATCGGGGAATCCAACGTCTACCTCCGCTGACACGCGCTGACCTCCCCGCTCTCGCCTATTTGTCTTTACAAGGCGTTAGCGAATACGTGGAGGACTTCTTGGTCCGGATAAACATCCTGTTCTTACCACCATCGAATAGAGTTCTTCAATCGGGTCATCTTTGACATCCCACAACTCTTCGAGTTCGTCAGTCGCACAGAGGCGCTCGGGTCGGCCAAGCGAGCGAAGCTGTTCTTCTCAAAAATTTGCCAGTCTCCACGTTTATCACCCTGATTCGCCACAACGGATGGCTCGTGAATCTATGACTGTCTGTGTACGGTGCCACGCGTTCGATTGGCAAATCTCGTTTTTTGCGCAGATATGCAGCCAGCTTTTGCCTCACCTCTCCAGTGTGGAATGCCTTGACATCGAGTGCAAGTTATAGATCGATTGGATGGCAAGACGACGTGGATTACAGGCAATGGTTGGAAATTTTCCGCCCCTTTATCGCTGTGCAGACCCTACATATACACCGTCTGGATGAGCTCATTGTGCCCGCACTGCAGGAGCTCACTGGGGCGAGAGTCATGGAAGTGTTACCTGCGCTTCGCAACCTTGTCGTAACAGATCCCGGGCCTGGCACGTCCGGAAAGCCATAGAGCCATTCATCACTGCGCGCCATCTCTCCAATCAGCCCGTCACTGTCCACCGGTGGGAAGAGGAAGAGCACTACGGTAATTGGTAAGGATAAATGCTCTCTGCTATTGATCCTGCTAGTGCCGACGTTATCTACATACTAGCCGCCCCTCCTATACTCCCGCTTGTTCGATGTTCGAAGGGTCCGTCGCTTTTGACAGCCCACCATATGATCTCCTTGTGTAACATTTTGTAATTCAGTTCTCACCACACCCGATGTGCTCGTATAGTATCAAATTGATCAGATTATCGCCCATTTTACAGAAAATAAGCAGTACGTCGAGGTAGTGCCAGTGAACTGCGTTACAGTCCCTTTCCTTGCCCATCGCCGTTGCTTGACCCCATCAGCACCTCCGCTACCTCTCTCTTTATATTATAAGATACGAACGATCTTGTGGGCGGCTTGCATTTCGCGCTGCGCTCGGGCTTGGTCAAAAATGATATCTGCGTGAATGCCTCAGCCTGCGGCGGGGGTTATGAACGATGCCTCCTCGTCGTCCATGTGGTATAGCTGGCACGTAGACTCCGTTTTTGCACAGAAGGATTGGGAAACCATGAGAAGGGGCGACGCACCACGTCCTGGAAGCAAGCAAAATATGTGTGTCGTTCGCTTAGTTGCATAACCAGCGAGCCGTCGCACAACGCGCCCAGCCAGGTTGTAGGGCCCCGAGTCAAAGTCGAGAATACAAACCTCACCACCGGGAGCCGCTGCTATGGGCCATAGGTCGCAGGACCCGGAGCGTCGAGGTCCATCAGCAAAAGTGCAGACATGATCGGGGATTATAGACTCCGCCATAAATTTGGTCTTGGTCATTACAGATTGGGCATGATCATGTCAGATTGGGCCGGACGTTATCTACATAATCTACTATTCGGTCTGGGCAAGGGCCAGTGATCATGGCTGATCATGTTCATTGAGAATCCATCATTCCAATATCATGCAATTGTTACCAGTCACAGTATCATACCCGTGTGCATCTTCAATCCCTCAGAGTCACGCAGCCTAAATAGAGCTACGATATATTGCAGCGACGCTCATGGGTGACACTGGCTGGCCCCGCCTTTGCATTCCCCGTCTCAGGCGTGTGGGCGAATGCGGCCCCGTCGACAAAGTTCTCCTTCGATTCGTTCCGCGCGTCCTTGTTCACACTCTTTGAGGTTGTCTCGCTCGAAGGTTGGACTCGGATCGACGTCATGAACGTCTTGACGGGCATCACGGACCGCAATCAGCAACTGCAGACACACGCGTCGCAGGTCGGGCGGCCCAACGCCAACTTTTTCGTCATATACAACCTGCTCAGCCCCAGTCTCTGCCGCCAACTCTAACCTTCGAAAACATTCTCAGGTAAACTTTCCACGAAAGGAAAAGAACCAGAATCTGACTACTTTGCCTCCCCGTCAGGAAGCGCTCCTATGCGACTGCTGCTTTGTAAAAAGCGAGATCGCCAGGAAATTTCATACTTTCACTTTTTCTGCAGCAAGGTCTCTGCCAACGAAGTTGGCGTTTCTAGTCTAAGGGCGCGTCTGTCACAAGCTGTTGAATCGCGAAGCTTCCTCCCTTCGTCATTTGTTGAGCCTCCGAGCTCACATTACAGGGCGGCGTTATCCCCACCAGCCACTAGTGAGATGGTGTTGCTTACACGACGCGCTGGTAATTTGTATGTATGTATGTACGACGAACGAGGAAAAACGAACACCGAATACCGACTCGGATATACCACACGCACGGACTTGTGGGCTCCAGATACCTTCTGCAATCATCTTGAATATTAAAGCGAGTCTTCCAGGCTGGCTTCCACCAAGCAAGGCGTACAGGGGGAAAGGACAGCTAGTTAATCTCAAATAAAGCACTACTGTGTGGTCCCACCACGGCCCCGGCCCCGGCCGGGCTGTGAGCGTACTGGCTCCTAATGCCCTCGTCGTCGATGAGCGGAACAGCTTAGTAGCCCTCCGATGCTCTCCGAACGACTGTGGCTTCGACACATAACGAGTCCATGGAGGCTGATTTATTACTCTTCCGCGTACAAGCCCCGCTGCACACAGGCATTTGTCCTGTCCTATCCTGCGTAACTAAGGGCGTCTCCGTGATGCCATGACCGCAACTGCAGCTACAAGCATATTCACGTTTGCACGCGTTATCTGTACTGTACAGTGCGTGAACTCGATGCCACGGGTTCGCAGGTTATGACGCACGTGACAATATCACGACCCCATGATTCAATGTCACCATCAGCAACGCCGTCCCAACGTTTGCGCATCGCTATCGTACGTTTCGTCTCTCCACGATATATGCACGCACGATACGTGGCTAACCGCACACACACGTACAAGGGACTCACGGCTCTGAAATACAAGCCCCCGGAACAGTCTATCCAGTGTCCGTGTCCGTCCGGGCCACCCGTCGCGGACGCTGAGGCTCACCTTTCACTCGCTAGCGTACACCCTCGAACTGAAACATCACTTTTGCTGCGCCGCCACAAGATCGACATCCGAAGAGTCCGATGCGTGGCGCCGACGCGCTCTCGAGCTCGAAGCTGAGCTCCATGCAGCGCGGGCCGCCGCATCATCGGAGCGTGTTGGTACGTACGGGACTCAGCAGCTTCTCGCGCCTCTTGCCACACTCGTCTAAAACAGCCTCGAAAAGAGCTTGCTGCCTTAAAGTCCGCCCTAGCACTTGCGGGAGATCGGGCGAAACCTTCAACAACCAAGAAAAAGGGAAAGCAGGCGAAGAAAGGTCCAGCATCGTCGGAGGCGCAGAGACCCCAAGCCCTGGAAGTACCCTCCGCAGAGTCAACTGCAGGGCTCAAGGACATCGTTCCCTCCGGCAGCAGTGCGTTCCTCCTCGAACATCCCCAATGCCAGCTTACTATATGCGCACTGCACGCGGGTAGAACTATCAAGGTCCTTGCCGCGAGCGAATAGCACCCTCTTCTCCTCGCTGCATGCGCTGGACGTCGCCTCTGCGGTGGCCGCCATCAAACCCACTTCTCCACCCAACGCTGCTCTAGTAGTGGCAGCTACGTTTAGATGTATCGACGCCTTGCAAGCCCTCCTCGTGCGCGCCATTTCTCCGCCAGTGTCAGATGCACCCGAAGATCCAACGCGCCAAGAAGCGCTGAACGGCATCGCATGCGCCCTGCCACACGTCCTCCGCACTGCGGTTCGGGCCCTGCAACGCGCATATATCGACTCTTCGAACGCCGCCAGACTTGAGTGGCAGCACGCTGACCCCATCGAACGCGATCCCATCCATCCACTGACACACGACGACACGACCTCGGCACTCGATCTCGTCCTGGGGCGCGTCGCGACCAGACTCCTCGTTCCAGCTATCCGCGCCCTCGCGCCCTGCACATTCGCCAGGACGGAGTACGTCCTGCTCAAGTCCCCCCCAAACAAAGGAGGACTCGCAGACGGCGCAGACCTGTTCAGCCTGGTCGGCGCCGCACTCGACGCCCTCCCTGATCCCGATCCACAACACATCGCCGTGCACGACCGCGTCGCTCTCGAGGCTGTCCGAGCCCTCACATCTCTCATCGTGGATCGGCCCTCACACGATCGGCAGGCGCAGCCGACACCAACACAGCGCATGCACCGCATCGCGCGCAAAGACGCGCTCCACTTCCTGTGCGACGCCGCACTCCTCGCCCTCCGCCGGTCTGCGCCTGCCGCTCCGGGAAGCCCCGAAGAGGTGCTGAGGGTGGCGCTGGCAGAAGCTCTTGGCAAGCTCGCCCTCACGCAGTCTGTGCAAGAAGGCGGGAGCGGGCTGGACATCGTCGAGGAGCATCGCGTGATGGTCGTCCTGGAACGGGCGTGGAGCGTAGGCCTCAGAGTAGGTCACATCTTTGGAGATACGAGAGACGCGGAGATGGCCGTAAGTCAGGATGACGTGCGCGAGCAAGACGAGGATGTAGCCATGATGGACGGAGATGGAGAAGATTGAAGAAGAACGGCGACGGGTTCAAGGTATTGGTGAGTCATAGAACCCCCAACGCTCTCGACCACTTGGGCAAGAATCCGGTTTGGCGCAACCTGATTGTACGTACTATACGTCTTACTACCGTGCATTTTCAGTAGTGATGAGGAGATTGTCCCTTTGATTGATCATGATATTGTGGGCGTCGCAGAATGCACCCAGAGGGCATTTTCTGCCCGACCGCGTACACAAATGACATTTCCGAACCCTAGGCCGAGGCAGGGGCCTCGCTCGTAAATTTCGCTGCCTGCAACATCGAATCGTTGCCGAGCCTACGGCGTACACTACAGGGGCATGTGAGGTCTCATCGCGCACCGTACCTCGCATAGATTTTCTCGACTTCCTCGGTGCCTCTGACGTATTGTAGATATCCCGACCATCTCCATGTGCATCTTTGTCCAGCTCCACTGTTCGTTCATTTTTGCAGTGTGTCATCTCTCAATGAACGGAAATTACCCCCAAGGGTGCTAGAGCTGTCACATGCGGCAGTCAGGCACGACAGAACAACAGGATAAACCATGCTGTCGCTTGCCGTAAGAAGACCTTCGACGCGATCGTCGAGATTCACCGTGGAGAGGGCAAAGACCAGGCACGGCCATTCGGTTGTGACCGAGGGGAATTGAGGACGCTACGGTACGGTACATCGTCCTTTTTTGATCACCGCACTCTACGAGTCGCGCCGGAAGCCAAGGAAGAGAAGAGAAGTTGATGTGATGGGAGAAACCATACAGTAGGCCGTCGCCGCCCAGAATGCGCCTGCTACTTCTAGAGGCTAGGCGTATGTGTGTGTAGGTGACCTACACGACACACCAACAGCAGCCGGCGTCGCGCGGGGATGCGCGCACCGCCCCGTATCCCTGAGTTACTATCACCAAACCGGAGCACGTTCACCGCGTGACGACCCGACCTCGCAAAAGGCCATACCGGGGGAAACGAAAATCGGTTTCCTCCGCGTCTGTTTTTTACTTACTATAGCATGGCACGGCTTATTCGTATCCGAATCGGCGGGAACGCAGCCAGCTAGCCACCGCCGCCGCTGCCGCCGCCGCGTGCGGGGGCGAAGATGCCTGGGCCCGCGCGCATAGCCCCTGCATTCCATTTGAGTGATCATTGCGCACCCCTCCCTTCGGGCGCAGGTTCCGTCCGGACGCCCAAAAGCGATTACAGTAGATGGAGGTACGCCCTTGCCTCCCTCCAGCTGTGGCACCCTGTTTTTGCCTTGCACAATGACGCGTCGAACGCACGCGAGCCCCGCCGTACTATACAGTACACCGGGCCTGGTGCCGCAGCTGCACTGCCCTATCCGCCTCCCGTTCCTTCCCAGGCCTGTCACCGTTAGAGCTCGCGGCGTGCGTCGTTGGTCCAACCATTGCGTCTCGTGACCGCGCCAAGTCGAGACACCCACGCACGCGTCGGTCACAAGCTGATGTGACAACCGCGTCTGGTCACAATCGCGAAGGTTCTTCTGACCTGACACCTTCATCGTTTGCCGAACCTTCACATCATACTACAGGGCAGCGTCATCCCCACCAGCCACTCGTGAAAATGCCTGAAATGTCTGGTGTCGCTTACACGACGGCGCTGGTAATGTATATGTATGTATGTATCATGATGTACGACGAACGAGGAAAATGAACACCGAATAGTACCGATATTCTACACGCACGGACTTGTGGGCTCCAGATACCTTCCGCAATCAAAGCGAGTCTTCCGGAATGGCTGCCACCAAGCAAGGTGTGGCGGAATCTGGTTGAAGTGGGAATGTGCGGGCACCTGGGGGCACTGATGGTGCACCCAGGCTGAGCTCGTGCAATGGGGGGTTAGATACAGGCAACACCTGGAGTGTGGCCGCACATGATATGGTGATCGGGCGTGCAATAATGATACATGATTTACTTATATTCCGTTGCTATGTTAACCTTTGCCCTTTTTACTTAGGTTTTATCATTATATCTACCTGCTGACGGGCAGCGCCATGTGCGCATCACCGGCTCTGCGGCAGCGTTACCTCTTGTACAGACTAGATCAACCGTGACTGTGCTGGTCCTCGCCCAATCAGTCTGCGGGCCGAGGGCCTACATGCTCCACTTGTATGTTTACCTTTTGCTTCACCATTGTACGACGTATCTGGCAAAGGCCTCGTGTTCACTTCTCCAGGTTAATACAGATATTCAGTGTTCTCCTTCCGAGGACACCATTGTATCGTTCGTCACATCTGCGAACAAAATATTACACCAAATGAGATTCAGAGTTGGTCTTGGTCTCTACTCAGGCTGTCGCTAGAATGACTTACATAATCAGCCCATTCTTCTTGTGGCGGTGTTAATGCGGTGATCCATGAAGCAGATAGCGGTGCGTAGTACGCACGTTTACAAAGTATCCGTCTACGGGGACTGCGACGGCCTCTCTGTGGGTTATATATCTACTGCAACTGTCCCTCTGCTACATTGTCGACGTCACTGTCAATGAGTTATCTAAAGTACGTCTAGATCCTCGCCAGTCCCGTTGGAAAAGTGCCCGACTCGGTACTCACTCGTCTCTAACCAGTCACACTCGAAAGCCTATCAGCCATCCATCCATGAGCTCAAGGGCAGGAAAGTATATTGCGCGTCACCGGAAGAAGGAATTCTTTAATCAACAAGGACGAGGTACGTCTCATGCTCAGCGCCTGGAACGCTGATCACTGACTTTTGTGGTACAGACCTTATTTCTTTCCAACGTGTGACAATCGGATCCCTCCCTGACAATGTCCTCCTGGACATATTCGATTTGTACCGAGGGATGTTACTTCCCTATGAGACCTGGCATAGGCTAGTGCGAGTATGCCGAAGATGGCGATACGTCGTGTTTGCATCGTCCTGCCGTCTTGGTCTTTACTTTCTATGCAAAACGACAACACCTGTGAGGGAGATACTGAATGTCTGGCCACCCATGCAAATCTTCGTAGAGGATGAACAACCGACACCCCTCGGTGGAGATAACATCATTGCCGCACTCGAGCACCCTGATCGCGTGCAATCAATTTCTCTCAGGTCTCTACCGAGTTCTCTATTGGAACGACTCGCCACAAGCCCAGTGATGCAGGAGTCATTTCCAGTGCTGAAAAATGTTTGGCTTGGAGTAATTAAGAATCGTCAGATTCCAGCGGTGCTTCCCGATACCTTCTTGGGAGGATCTGCCCCACGTCTACACTCATTCATTTTGTCTGGCATTCCATTTCCGGCATTGCCAAAAGTTCTTTTGTCTGCACGAGACCTCGTCCGTCTCAGGCTTTACAGGGTACCACACACCGGGTACATTTCGCCCGAAGCGATGGTCACATGCCTGTCCGCGTTGGCCAACCTCGAATTCTTTTTCCTCGAATTCCAATCCCCGTCTTCCCGCCCCGATCGGGGAATCCAACGTCCACCTCTGCTGACACGCGTTGACCTCCCCGCTCTCGCCGCGTTATATTTCAGAGGCGTTAGCGAATACGTGGAGGACTTCTTGGTCCGGATAAACACTCCTGTTCTTATCACCATCGAAATAGAGTTCTTCAATCGGGTCATCTTTGACATCCCACAACTCTTCGAGTTCGTCAGTCGTACAGAGGCGCTCGGGTCGGCCAAGCGAGCGGAGCTGTTCTTCACTAAAGAATTTGCCAGTCTCGTCGTTTATCACCCTGAGTCGCCACAAGGGAGGGGTCTTGACAATACAAGTGTCAGGGTACGGTGCCACGCGTTCGATTGGCAAATCTCGTTTTTGGTGCAGATATGCAGCCAACTTTTGCCTCACTTCTCTAGTGTGGAACGGCTTGACATCGAGTGCGATGTTACAGATCCATTGGATCGGCAAGACGACATGGATTACAGGCAATGGTTAGAAATTTTCCGCCCCTTTATCGCTGTGCAGAGCCTGCATATACCCCGTCTGGACAGGCTCATTGCGCCCGCACTGCAGGAGCTCACTGGCGTGAGAGTCATGGAGGTGTTACCTGCGCTTCGCAGCCTTTTCCTAACAGATCCTGACCCATCCGGATCTGTGCGGAAAGCCATAGGGCCATTCATCACTGCGCGCCATCTCTCCAATCAGCCCGTCACTGTCCACCGGTGGGAAGAGGAAAAGCGCTGATTGGTACGGATAAATGCTCTCTGTATTGATTCTGTTAGTGCTCGACGTTATCTGCATACTAGCAGCCCCCTCCTATACTCCCGCTTGTTCGATGCTCGAAGGGTCCGTCGCTTTGACAGCCCACCATGATCTCCTTGTGTAACATTTTGTAATTCAGTTCTCACGACGCCCGATGTACTCGTATGGTATCAAATTGATCAGATTATCGCCCATTTTACAGAAAACAAGCAGTACGTCGAGGTAGTGCCAGTGAACTGCGTTTCAGTCCCTTTCCTTGCCCATCGCCGTTGCTTGACCTCATCAGCACCTCTGCTACCTCTCTCTTTATATTATAAGATACGAACGATCTTGTGGGTGGCTTGCATTTCGCGCTGCGCTCGGGCTTGGTCAACAATGATATCTGCGTGAATGCCTCAGCCTGCCGGCGGGGGTTGTGAACGATGCCTCCTCGTCATCCAAGTGCCATAGCTAGCACGTAGACTCCGTTTTTGCACAGAAGGATTGGGAAACCATGAGAAGAGGCGACGCACCACGTCCTGGAAGCAAGAAAAATACGCGTGTCCGGCTCATTCGCTTAGTTGCATGACCAGGGAGCCGTCGCACAATGCGCCCAGCCAGGTTGCAGGGCCCCGAGTCAAAGTCAAGAATACAGACCTCACCACCGGGAGCTGCTGCTATGGGCCATAGGTCGCAGGACCCGGAGCGCCGACGTCCATCAGCAAAAGTGCAGAAACATGATTGGGGATTATAGACTCCGCCATAAATTTGGTCCTTGAAATTTGGTCCTTGATCACTCAGATTGGGCCGGATCATGCCACTGACGTTATCTACTACTGCTACTCGGTCTGGGCAAGGGCCAGTGAACATGGCTGATCATTAAGACCTTGCCTGTAAGGCTGTAACATACATGATCATGTTCATGTTCATTGAGAATCCATCATTCCAATATCATGCCATTGTTACCGGCCACAGTGTCATACTCGTGTGCATTTTCAATCCCTCAGAGTCATGCGGCCTACTAAATAGAGCTACGATATATTCAGTTGCAGCGACGCTCCGAGTCATGGGCGACACTGGCTGGCCCCGCCTTTGCATTCCCCGTCCCCCGCGTGTGGCCAGTGGGCGAATGCGGCCCTGTCGATAAAGTTCTCCTTCGTTCCGCGCGTCCTTGCTCATACTCTTCTTTGAGGCTGTCTCGCTCGAGGGCTGGATCGACGTCATGAACGTCTTGACGGGCATCACGGACCACAATCAGCAGCTGCAGACAACAAAGGCGTCGCAGGTCAGCGCCAACTTTTTCGTCGTATACAACCTGCTCAGCCCCAGTCTCTGCCGCCAACTCTAACCTTCGAAAGCACCTTCAGGTAAACTTTCCAAAGAACCAGAATCCGGCTACTTTGCCTCCCCGTCAGGAAGTGCTCCTATGCGTGACCCAGGCAACACGTCTGGGAACGTCAATCACGATGACCGTCACCTACACGTGGTGATCGACCGTCTAAAAACGAGCACGCTGCAATCCATCGCTTTCAAACCACGTCTGATGGATTGATGATGGCCAGAGACGTGTGCTGGTTAAGAAAACCGTTGAAGACGATAGCGACATATAGTAAGACAGCGCCCCGAAAATGGTGTACTGGTTCCTAATGCCCTTTTACTTTACGTCCTCGTCGATGAGCGGAACAGCTTGGTGGCCCTCCAATGCTCTTCGAACGACTGTGGCCTCGACACATGACGAGTCCATGATTTGTTACTCTTCTGCGTACAAGCTTCGCTTCACACAGGCATTTGTCTTGTCTTGTCCTGCGTGACTAAGGGCGTCTCCGTGATGCCATGAATGCAACTGCAGCTACAAGTTTGCACGCGTTATCTGTACTGTACAGCGCGTGAACTCGATGCCACGGCCCACGGGTCTACTACTGTTCGCAGGTTATGACGCACGAAGCACGTGACAATATCACGACCCCATGATTCAATGTCACCATCAGCAACGCCGTCCCAACGTTTGCGCATCGCTATCGTGGCTAAACGCACGCACGCACGCACAAGGGACTCACGGTTCTGAAATACAAGCCCCCGGAACAGTCTATCCCGGGCCAGTGTCCGTCCGTGTCCGTCCGGGCCACCCGTCGCGGACGCTGAGGCTCACATTTCACTCGCTAGTGTACACCCTCGAGCTGAAACATCACTTTTGCTGCGCCGCCACAAGGTCGACATCCGAAGAGTCCGACGCATGGCGCCGACGCGCTCTCGAGCTCGAAACTGAGCTCCATGCAGCGCGGGCCGCCGCATCATCGGAGCGTGTTGGTACGTACAGGACTCAGCAGCTTCTCACGCCTCTTGCCACCCTCGTCTAAACCAGGCTCGAAAAGAGCTTGCTGCCTTAAAGTCCGCCCTAGCACTTGCGGGAGATCAGACGAAACCCTCGACAACCAAGAAAAAGGGAAAGCAGGCGAAGAAAGGTCCAGCATCTTCGGAGGCGCGGAGACCGCAAGCCCTGGAAGTACCCTCCGCAGAGTCAACTGCAGGGCTCAAGGACATCGTTCCCTCCGGCAGCAGTGCGTTCCTCCTCGAACATCCCCAATGCCAGCTTACTATATGCGCACTGCACGCGGGTAGAACTATCAAGGTCCTTGCCGCGAGCGAATAGCACCCTCTTCTCCTCGCTGCATGCGCTGGACGTCGCCTCTGCGGTGGCCGCCATCAAACCCACTTCTCCACCCAACGCTGCTCTAGTAGTGGCAGCTACGTTTAGATGTATCGACGCCTTGCAAGCCCTCCTCGTGCGCGCCATTTCTCCGCCAGCGTCAGATGCACCCGAAGGTCCCACGTCCCAAGAAGCACTGAACGGCATCGCGTGCGCCCTGCCACACGTCCTCCGCATTGCGGTTCGGGCCCTGCAACGCGCATGTATCGACTCTTCGAACGCCGCCAGACTTGAGTGGCAGCACGCTGACCCCATCGAACGCGATCCGATCCACCCACTGGCACACGATGACACGACCTCGGCACTCGATCTCGTCCTGGGGCGCGTCGCGACCAGACTCCTCGTCCCAGCAGTCCGCGCCCTCGCGCCCTGCACATTCGCCAAGACGGAGCGCATCCTACTCAGGTCTCCAACAAACAAAGGTGGCTTCGCAGACGGCGCAGACCTATTCAGCCTGGTCGGCGCCGCACTCGACGCCCTCCCCGATCCTGATCCACAACACATCGCCGTGCACGACCGCGTCGCTCTCGAGGCCGTCCGAGCCCTCACGTCTCTCATCGTGGATCGGCCCTCACACGATCGGCTGGCGCAGCCGACGCCAGCACAGCGCATCCACCGCATCGCGCGCAAAGACGCGCTCCACTTCCTGTGCGACACCGCACTCCTCGCCTTCCGCCGGTCTGCGCCTGGCAGTGTTGCCCCGGGAGGCCCCGAAGAGGTGCTGAGGGTGGCGCTGGCAGAAGCTCTCGGCAAGCTCGCCCTCACGCAGTCTGTGCGAGAGGGCGGGAGCGGGCTGGACGTCGTTGAGGAGCATCGCGTGATGGTCGTCCTGGAACGGGCGTGGAGCGTAGGCCTCAGAGTAGGTCACATCTTTGGAGATACGAGAGACGCGGAGATGGCCGTAAGTCAGGATGACGTGCGCGAGCAAGACGAGGATGTAGCCATGATGGACGGAGATGGAGAAGATTGAAGAAGAACGGCGACGGGTTCAAGGTATTGGTGAGTCATAGAACCCCCAACGCTCTCGACCACTTGGGCAAGAATCCGGTTTGGCGCAACCTGATTGTACGTCTTACTACCGTGCATTTACAGTAGTGATGAGGAGATTGTCCCTTTGATTGATCATGATATTGTGGGCGTCGCAGAATGCACCCAGAGGGCATTTTCTGCCCGACCGCGTACACAAATGACATTTCCGAACCCTAGGCCGAGGCAGGGGCCTCGCTCGTAAATTTCGCTGCCTGCAACATCGAATCGTTGCCGAGCCTACGGCGTACACTACAGGGGCATGTGAGGTCTCATCGCGCACCGTACCTCGCATAGATTTTCTCGACTTCCTCGGTGCCTCTGACGTATTGTAGATATCCCGACCATCTCCATGTGCATCTTTGTCCAGCTCCACTGTTCGTTCATTTTTGCAGTGTGTCATCTCTCAATGAACGGAAATTACCCCCAAGGGTGCTAGAGCTGTCACATGCGGCAGTCAGGCACGACAGAACAACAGGATAAACCATGCTGTCGCTTGCCGTAAGAAGACCTTCGACGCGATCGTCGAGATTCACCGTGGAGAGGGCAAAGACCAGGCACAGCCATTCGGTTGTGACCGAGGGGAATTGAGGACGCTACGGTACGATACATCGTCCTTTTTTGATCACCGCACTTTTACGAGCAGCACGGTAATATGGATTTCCCCGAGAGAAGCCTTGCGGCTTGAATAAATGTCATCCCGGGACATGCGCAGGGTCATGAGGTTCCACAGCTTGGCAGGATCCGCTACTATCTGGAAGATCGCATCTGCCTGGACATCGCATACAGTTCCATCGAAGCATCCTGTGAGAGATGAGGAATTGAGCTACAGTAGGGTACTGTACTGTACCTGAGGCTAGACGGAGACCCAGCACTGTCCCGGCACGAAGCGAAACGTCATAATTCGCAGGCCCACCCCTGGGTGGTCTTCGCTACCCACGGCGACGTCACATCGTGTATCCAATGCTGGTGTGAAAGAACCGAGGATCAGGTAGGCGTCAAATGATCACTTCTGACAACCAGCCGCGGCAAATATTTGTCCAACTGGGGCAGGTGTTTTGACGGGGCTGGCACAAAGCAGGCCCGGGGGTGTAAAGATGTTCATCTCATCCGCACAGGCGGGGGCGATGATTACGTACATTACGCAACTGTGAGGATAATGTCCATATGTAGGTGTCCACAGACACCTGCACGGCGCTTTGCGATGATCATGAGGGTGAAAGGGCTCATGATGACCCGCAAGCTTGCCGAGTAAAAGCGTGGACATGTGACAAGGAAAACGAGATGACTCGGGTCGCAGCGCTTCCGACAAAAGCAAACATATGATATGTCGCCCATATTGGCGACCCTGACTTCGCCCAAGTATAACGACCGAGCTACTGTATTCAGCGCCCCCCCCTCCGCCGTTCTTCGGATCTTGTCCATGTCTTTTTCGGCCTAACGCTCGTGTGGCCTCCACCGCCGCTTGCGCACATGGGGTGCGCCACTGGCACCAACCCCTCTCCAACCTACCCCATCCGAGCGCGACAACCCTGGTTGTAGTCTGGACCAGACGCTCTCTCGGAAGGCTGTCCCCGCTTGCTGTAACTGTACTTGTAAACGAATACTACGTGTACCCATTGGCCAAATATGCCGTACGCCCTGCCCGATCTGTGCTTCTCGTGGAAACCCCGGAAGCCAAGGAAGAGAAGAGAAGTTGGTGTGATGGATGGGAGAAACCATACAGTAGGCCGTCGCCGCCAGAATGCGCCTGCTACTTCTAGAGGCTAGGCGTATGTGTGACCTACCCGACACACCAACAACAGCCGGCGTCGCGCGGGGATGCGCGCACCGCCCCGTGTCCCTAAATTACTACCAAACCGGAGCACGTTCACCGCGTGACGACCCGACCTCGCAAAAGGCCACACCGGGGGAAACGAAAATCGGTTCCCTCCGCGTCTGTTTTACTTACTATAGTATGGCACGCCTTATTCGTATCCGAATCGGCGGGAACGCAGCCAGCTAGCCGCCGCCGCCGCCGCGTGCGGGGGCGAACATGCCCGGGCCCGCGCGCATAGCCCCCGCATTCCATTTGAGCGATCATTGCGCACCCCTCCCCTCGGGCGCCAGGTTCCGTCCGGACGCCCAAAAACGATTAGATAGATGGAGGTACGCCCTTGCCTCCCTCCAGCTGTGGCACCCTGTTTTTGCTTGCACGGTGACGCGTCGAACGCAACTGCTTATCGCGAGCCCCGGCCGTACAGTACGCCGGAGCCCGGTGCCCCAGCGCAGCTGCATTGCCCTATCCGCCTCCCGTTCCTTCCCAGGCCTGTCACCGCTAATAGAGCTCGCGGCGTGCGTCGTTGGTCCAACCGTTGCGTCTCGTGACCGCGCCAAGGCGAGACACGCAATCATGCGCGCCTATTAAATCAATTGCATGGTGTGCATGGGGAGATGGGGCCATTTTGCGTAGTGCGTCATGCATGGGCTTCACGCTTGCTTGCGTCATGGGGTCAGCGCTTCCCTCCCGGCGGGGGCTGCGGTTCTCCCTTTCTCGGCCTCGGCACACCCGTGACGGCACCGGGCGTAAGTCCTTCGGTGGGGGGACGACTGATCGAAACAAAATCTGGGAACCGAGATCTCTTGTTTTCACTTTCTTCTCCAGTCTTCTCCTTCTCTCTTACCTTTCAAAGGCGGGATTCTCAGTCCCCGCGGCGCGCCGTGCGCACTGGCACCCTCGCCGGCCTCACCCTCCGCACGCCCCTCAGCCACGGGCCCCCAGGTCTAGACTCTGTGGGCTCCACATTTCAAAGAGGCAACGAGGTAACCCCCCTTCTTGTGGCCCAGGTCAGAAATCGATGGCCCAGGCAGACAGGCAGACAGGCAGGCAGCCCTCGCGTGGAACATACGAGGGCGTAAAAAAAAAAAGGCAATGTACCGAGTGGCAAAAAGCGAGCTCGACGGCGCACGCTCTTCATTTCCCAGTGGACCGGTACAAGCGCCCGTTAAACTCCTCTCCATTGTCCCCCGAGTTTCGTCACGTTGTTTTATTGTGCAATGCAATTCTTGCTTGTCGGGTACCTTGGACGCGCTTCGATCGTGATCAGGTGAAAATCCGCAGACACGTCATGTTCATATTTACTTGTGCTCGTGCTACGCAATGTACCGGGGCGTATCATCGCCATCTCGCCTAGCGCGACCCTGGACATCCTTCGGACGTAAATACGGCTTCGTGCTCGCTCGGACGCGGTGAGCCTTCCTTTCCCTGACCTTTCTCTTGCCAAGCATGAACACCGTGCGCCCCATCGTATGACCTATCCTGTTCATCGATCTCGCTCACGCGCATCTAAATTTACCAAACGCTACACCCGTTGAAATTTCGCTTAGTCTGTCGGGCTTTCCATACCGTAGAGCTCTTACTATTGACGACTGTAAATTGACACCCAAAAGGAAAGCCACCCCCCGTCTCCGTGACCAGAGCCAGCCTCGAGGCAGTCCTTAAATATCCTCAGTTCCGGAGGCCTGACAAATATCCTTCCTCCTCATTGGAGAGCGGGATCGTTGCCGACTTTGCGGCCCAATCGATGACATGATGAGAAGGAGGTGGTCGTGTGCCCAGTACCCAAGAAGAGGGGACTGTTAACGTGCCACAAGATGTAGATCTACCAACTGTCGAGGCGAGAGGAATGGGAGAGGGGTGTCCCTCTCTCTCTCTCTCTCCCCTCCTCATCACTTTTCACATGTCACAATCACAGAATGTTGCTGGAGCTTACTCCTCCTTCGCCGTGAATCAGGTAGTCGGATTCTTCACACACCTGCCACCTCCCCATACTGTACATCGCATGCAGTTCTGGTAGGAGTATTGATCAGAGAGAGATTATCTCGACACGATCGTCCATCGCCCATCGGCGATAATAGAAACCGATCGCACATGCCCCTAACTTTCAGCAAAATCTGAAATCTACGCGCTGGAGCTCGGGCCGCACCCGCTGCCTTTGAGATTAAAGCGTCACGCGTGCTAAGACTCTTTGCGGAATCTGGAACTGAACCGGAACCTGTGGCACCCTAGTAAAAAAAAAAACAGACAGATCCCGACGGAATGAAAAAAACGGGGGTGGTGATGCAAGCCATTAATTTTTATGGAGGAGAGGGGGGAAGTTGGCACTTTTGGCACCAGCCTCGATAGGGAAGACTGAGGCTCTATGCTGTTTTTGGTAGCAAAGAAAGGGAAAAGGTAAATTTCCCCGGCTGGGCCCATCACTTTGGGCACCCTCGCTCCTTTGCTCCACGGCACCGGGCGTGAAACGGAACGAAGAGAGAATCAGGTGCCAACTAAACTTTCAACTTTCTTTGCCCACAGAGCCACAAAAAAGGAGCGCAAGCAGCGTATTGCGTACGTACGTGCTTCAGGAGTTCCATTTCCACGGCTAATTCTGCCGAAAACGATTTCGGACTAGCCCTAGCCCCAATGCCATATGTATACTCCGCAAACCACTAATCCAGATAGCCATAATATAAAACCCGTCGTATGATAGGACGCAGTCGCGCTCGCGCCGCGAGCACCCTCGTCTCTCCTAGAAATAGCTGGTGGCGCATACAGTAAGGGCGCGTTTACCATATATATGTCGCCTTGTTTTTCCCCTTGCGCCCGACCCATCGCAAGCAAAAAATGAAAATGACAGAAAGAGGAGGCGCAGCGCAGGCCCAAAAAAAAAACAAGAGAAAAAGAGATTGATGAAAAAAAAAAAACAATCACATGAAAGAGGGAAATCACATATATATTAAGTAAGGATCTCGCATTCGGAGTGGGCGCCAGGCGGCGGCGACAGCCAACAAGGGTCGGGTTTGTATAGGTGTGAACGATACAAACAAAACAAACAATAGGATCAATCGAGAGACGCCTCGGTGACCGGCGGTGCCAAACGGGGCCAAGGGCGAGAGCGGGCATTCCCCTCCGCAGACATAAACGACCAACCCGATACAACCCCCACCCCCTCGCGATGTTCCGAGTTGGTCCCTTTTGTTTTTTCCTTTTTTTTCTACACGTTTCTCCTTTCCCCCCCTCTCTCTCTGACCTGACCCTCTTCAACTATTTTAGTCGGTCTGATGTGCCTTGAGAGGGGGGTGGGACCTTTTTTGATGCAGGTTTGACCGCGTCAAGATACGTACTTGTACCCACCGCCGGTTGTTGCTAGCTAGCACGCGGTTTGGGATCAATCAGGACCAGAGCCAGAAGCAGTCGTGTGCGTGGGAGGGGAGCAGGAAACCATTTCTCACACGACCCGACGAAATCAATATATTATATAATCGTACCCAATCAAATTCACTCAACAGGTCCCCGGAGCTTTCTCGTCATGCGCCACCCCCCTCTGAAATCCCGTGGGCGCTTGTTCCCTTGTCTTGTGTCTGAGGAGAGGAAAGGAGATCTTCGGATTTTGTTGTTTTTTTTTTATATCTTCAAAGCCCCGGAACATGCGCGCGCGCGCGATAAAGCACAGGCGGCGCAAAACAAAAAAATTTAAATGGGCAAGTGGAGCCCGTGGAGGGGATGTCCAGCGCGATTTTCATTTATGGTTGAGTCAGTGTCAGTCAGTCAATCAAAAGCGTCATCGCCAACAATCCTGTTTCACAGCCCCTCCTCCCCGCACCGACCCCTAGTTAGTTAGGGACCGGAGGTGGCCGCGTCCGGATCATCCAAGTTACTAGGGTTTGTGATAGTATCAGTACGCAGTTATGATCAATCCCGAGATACGCGTAAACATATGAGAGATATAATTGTTCCCGTGTCCGCACGCCGCACCGCACACGGACACGCCTTCCTAGTTCCTGGCCGAAGACCCCATTCGGGGTATTTTCCCCCTGCCCATTTCGATTACTAAATAAAATCGGCGTAAATTCGCAGCCATTTATCGACTTTACTCCGTAAAGGCAGAGTCAAACACGGCCTCGGCGGCCAATCAGTGGTCAGACAATTCGAAGAGTAGATAACCCCAGGAAATCATATCTATCGTTTATTCTGCATATTATAAATGTGACCACTTTAACATAGAGATAAACAACTATAGCACAAGAGTGAGTGAGCGCAGGCACCAAGCGTATGGATGAGGTATATAGCGCAGGGACAGGTATAGCACAGCAGGTTATGTACAGCATGAACAGCAGCGTAGGCAGTGTTGTTAGAAGATATAAATAGTTAGGACGGGTAGCATTGGATGTGTATCGCAGGGGCGGAGGGTTAAAGTAAACCGGAGGTTGAACAACAACAATGTAGACCAGAGAGCGGAGAAAGGGCGACGAATGCGATTATAGGAAAACCAGATCAGAAAGTGGACAACTCAAGCGGACGTTCTGGTACGCTGGGTTCATGTGGGCGTGGTGGACGGTATTGAAAATCTTTTCGACCAATCAGCTAATGCGCAGTAAACGAGTCGAAACAACGTACCACCATCCCTGATGACTGGGTTTGAGCGCGCTCTTCGCGCTGCAGCCTCTTCCTCCTCAAGAGCAATTTCATAGGGTGCTTTACGCCCCGGGACACGTTTCATGTAATCTGGGATCGGTGATGGCTTGGGGATCCACCTCCCCCCTCCGGTGGCTTTACAAATATCGGAGCGTATCCTAAGAGGATAGCTGCGTAAATCATCGGGGAGCGAGGGATCCGGTGGCGGTGGCGGCAGAGGATGTGTACGCGAGCGGCGCGGGGTTGGACGACGAGGAAGAGAAGGTGTGGATGATGATGGTGACGAGGGAGAGGAGGAGGACGGAGAATTAGGGGTAGGAGTACCGTGTATTTGGGCATAGCACGCCTCACATACGCGAGCAGGGAGAACGGGGGATATCGGAGACGCGTAAGTAGCAATGGGCGTACCACGCGGGGGGTAGACGAAAGAAAGCTCTGTGGTGTCTAGGAGGGGAGTGGTACGCGAAGAACAGGCACGGCAAAAGATGCCACCACATTTTCTACAATGCTAGAGAAGATATATGTTCAGGCATGAGGATAAAGCAGAACCAAGGCGTGTAGTACACGTACATGACGTCTGTCCATGAGGGTGAAGGGCTTACGGCAGACAAAAGTGTCGCAGTAAGAGGCATCAATATCCTGCTTCCAAAGGTTGCGGGGAAGGAGAACAGCTAGGTGCTCATTGGGGGCGGGTGTATGGGAAGAAATAGAGGAAAGGGACGAGCAGGAAGATGATGAGCCTGCGTCGGTGAGGGAAGGAAGTGAGGTGGTAGAAGCGGGAGAGCGGGGGAGGGAAGAGGAGGATGCGAGAGACTCCCTTGAACGGAATGCGGCGGTAAGTGAGCCAAGGACGGCCTGAGGAGAGGGAATGGAAGTAGGAGACGGCATGGAAAGGAGGAGTCGTGAGGGGATAGCGAGAGAGCGAGGGAGGATTTGATGAGCTTAACAGTTATAAACGCGGACGCCGCTAGCTAGAGGGAGTATTTATTCGTTTTTCCCGCAAGAGATGATGCTAGCCAACTACCCGGTAATAATATCAATCGAGATCTCTCACCCACTCATCCCGTTCATCATGTAAACGTAAACCCGCGCTCGGCCTTTCCCTTGATTGGAGATGAGTGGAATCAAATCCAAATCCAGTCTCTCGCTTTCCCTTCCTCTAATCGATCCAATCCAGAGATCATCGCGGTTTCCTCCTCCTTTAGTTGCCAGTCACTGACGATGAGACGTTTCTCTAGTCTCTAGCAACCGACCTCATAATCCGGTCTCTAATGTCCTCCTTGATATAAAGCTACTTGACACCCATATTCCTTACTTCGTTTCCTCACTCTCTTTGCCAAACTCCCTGTCACCGCGATCTGCGCAAGAGGCACCACTTCGCCGTGCAGCGCTTACTCCATTCTACATCATTACAAGCTCACTTGAATTCGCGCGAACCGAATCTTACTTTACACTGTACCTCGTCACTCCTCCGGATAATCCCCGCCTATCCTCTTTGACGGTGGCAATCGCCGCGGTCCCTCATTGGCGTCTACCCGCCCCTCCCCGATTGGCCTCCGCCGCGGCGCTCGTTTGTCTGCCATGCCGGCATACTGGCTCATCGGCTCTACACCACTGTACTATCCCCATCTCCGTCCTCTGTCCAACTCTGCCAGCCACATCCCGTTATCCTTACCGTCACCCGTACCTGTCCGCTCCCATGCTAAACCAACCTCGAAACGCATATCCAAGTCGCCTCGCAAGCCTACCGAGCCCACAGCAACCACTCAGCTAGCCTTTCTCGATAATCACGGTAAATACCTTTTCCTTCCCCCCCCCTGGCGCAGTTTCGTCCTAGTTCTTCATACCTCTCCGCGTTCACCGGGGAACTCCCCACACATAACAGCCGCCCCCGCATGCATCGAGAGCATCTTTCCAGGCGGAAATGAAGCAAGGCTTCCTTCGCCAACCGGGCGCGGGTGCAAAAACTACGTACGGTACAGCAAATTTTTACCAGGTCTGCCGACGCCACACCGACAGGCGGACTAATTTTTTTCGTTTCTAAATAGGCCTCGCTTCCGCATCCCATATAGTCTAAATCCAATTGCGACCTGCCATCCATCCTTGTCCCCCCCCTCCCCCGCGGCGATTGGGTGGCAGACAGCACGTCCAATCGAGCGGGCAGGATTAGCTATAGCTCACTTTAGCCCGACGCGTTGTGACGCAGCCGAATGATCCCGTCGTCAGGCCAAGCCAAAACCATCAGCGGTGCGGTAATCCCAGCACCTTCAATTGGTTACGGTAAAAATGGCCAAGGTAACGTATACGTAACCCTCGCCGCTGATTGGCCCGTCACAACCCGCCCTCCCTTCCGCGTCCCTCGTATCAGCGAAAGTGCGACCGGGCCCGAGTGCACGCTCCCAAATCGCATTGATCCTCCCGGTTGTAAAGGCGAGCCCTAAAAAATGCCACACGGGACCAAGTGTCGGTCGTATCTATCGTTATACGAGTCCCACATGGGAGCCCGGGGTCAGCCGTCGCTTAGACGCTGCTCATAAGATGATCCTCTGATATGATATAATCACCATTCTATGTCCTCAACAAACGCACACTATGATCAATCCAACAAAACCAAACCAGATGTGGATTCATTCTTCATTCCCTCTTGAGCGCAAATCTTTTCCCTTCATTTTTTATATGACGCGGATCGACAAATCTCATGTGGGCGGTTCTCATATCCTTCCTTCCTTACGCAGATTAACTTGGGCCAGGCAAGCCTCGCGCCAAAACTAACGCCCATAAATCCTTCCCTGACTGTCGCGCCCCATACGGGGCAAAGGGTCACGAGAGAAAGGTCCCTCTCCCGCACCCAGACTGCGGTTTTACGTACCCTGCCTGCGTAGGGGGAAACGACGATCCATAGCAAAAGTCAATCAGACACTTCGCTTGGAATAAAACTGACGAATTGCAAACACAAATGCCTCAAGCCTCGTATCGGGTTATTCGTTCATCCGGTTGCTCGCAATGGGTTCCCACACGCGGCCCTCAATTTCTACGTACGACGTGGCAGGTTTGTCTCCAGGTACGAAAAAAACCTTTCCCTCCCGACGCGTATCGTTACTCCTGGGGATACGCGGAAGGGGCAATAGCTGGGGTGGTCGACCTTACGGACATCCATGCGGATGCGGATCTTACAGCCCCGACGCGTGGCAGTCCCGCAGCTCCGAGGCGGCGGCACACGGGCCGGCGGTGTGAGGCCCCACACAAGATCGCCTGGCAATTTAGTGAAAACTCCAGATGCTCTCGAACTGAGGTGGACCGCCTTGCTCCACTACCTGCCCCGGCAAAGTAGTTGGAGATGCTCTCTAAACGAGGTGGACCGTCCTACTCCACCCACCGCCTGCTCCGATAATATGCGAGATAACGCGTATACCTTTTGGCTTGCCATTTGCGCCGACCGGAACGGAACGACGGTCGTCAGTCCGGCAGCGCACGGCCGAGACTTTTCGGGACCCGGCGCACGCACTGCGATAATGAGGGCCGACGCCACTTCAAACCTTTACAGGATGGTTGCGAGCATACGTTATAGAGGATATATATATACATGTGATCTCCTTAGGACAAACTAATTTATGATAGTCGTCGCTGACGCCACAGCGTTTTTGTGCGACCTGTCGGATGTCCGGGTATAGCAAGAAACAGTTGAAATACCGGTATGGGTACACGGAAAGTAGGTTAGCACGCCCCTCATCCAGTGTCCGAGAAAGGTCGCGGGCGCGTATACCAAAATAGAAGTCGGGATCTAGTCTATTGTATCATATGTGCTGTACTGTACTGCTGAACCGCTCTCGGAGGCGAACGAGCGGCACAGGACAAAAACAAGTGGGAAACTCAAAATTGCAAAACGGAGTACTATGGTGGTCGTGTGACATTCCCCGCGCGGCCCTTCATCGCATCGGGGGAATGCTCAGGACGGCATCGCCAAAAGAGAGCCCGCTCAACCCGGCAACTGCGTAAACACAAAAGTGAAAGGCCGTGGGGGTCCAGGGGCGGCGGCGGGGGGGGGGCGGTTTGTGCCTATTGTCGTAATTCGTATACTGCTGTGCCTGTTTTTAGTTTCATGCTCGAGCAAGACGAACCCGCCCGTCCCGTGATCATCATCCTCATCATCATCATCCCATAGACCGAGCGAACTTTGTTTCTGAATTTGAACGACCTCTCGAAATAAATGGGACCCTCGGCCAGGGTACTACTGGGTGCTACCTGGACCCAGCCAGCCGCTCATGTTATCTGACATGTTACGTGTACATGTAAGAGGAAAAGTACGCGTGCTGTGCGCGTGCGCGGGTCACGCGCACAGTACGCCCCAATCTAATCTCTCTCTCCCCCCAAAAATAAATAATATGACAGGAAAACCAAAAGCTATTTGTTTTTCCATTTACCGTTTCTTAGGGAAAGAAACCATGACGCGCTGCATGACGTTCACGCCCCAACTGGTACTCTAGAAATTATTCTAGAGAACCGAATTTTCTTCAGGGGCGAGCAGTCGCATCGGAAATCCAGAGGGCGCCTCTCCCCTACTACTAATACCACCGTAATTTTATTTTATGATGTGACGTGATGCGCCTTCCCCTTAGTGTGGGCCCCCTTCGGTTAATCGCTGTGTGTCAGCGCGCGCCGATGCCTAACACCGAGAGAGAAACGGAAAACAGAACACAGAACACAGAAAAAGAAAACAGAAAAAATTGACACGTTAGACGATTTTCGAGAAAAAAAAAGGTCATGATGATGGGGGGGGCTGTGTAAACCACAGCCCTTTCTACCCACCCACTCTAACCCCGGCTCGCAACTCGTGTGTATGTGTGTGTTGCGCTCGTAATTGGCCCGCAGCTGCAGGGGGCCCGCGAAACGGCAGCGTGTTGGTCCTCGTTCACCCATCTTTGTTCTCGAACATAAAGATTTCATTATCGCCTCGCCGACCACTCGTGGTCCCTTCCTGACTTCTCGATTGCGATCACGATGCGTGCGCCAGATGAAAACCACGACGCACGACGCGCGACGATCTGGTTCGGCCTTCGCAGGGGACCCGGAGGTCACGGTGCCGATGTGGGATAACCTGCAGGAGGCCAAAAAAATGTTCCATCCACACACACACCCCGCTTCGCCCGAAGAGCAGCCGGAGGTCTCCTGGTGGCCCACTTACTCCGCGCGCACATATGTGGTCCGGGATGTCATAATAACGCGTCGTTCGATTCCGGGCTTGTAGGGTTTTCGATCAATTGCGAACGGGCAGATTCTGTCCCATAACTGTGAGCGTTCGCGGTTACCACCAATCGGCGCGGCGCGGCGCGCGCGCGCGCGAGGACGTACTGTACGTCACGGTGTAGTACAGTAGGTTTCGGACCACGAGGGAAGTGACATGCGGCGTCGTTCGAAGTGCTTCTTCCAACACGGTCACCGGCGCGTGCCCGCATCTCGCGCCCCAGAGGGAAAGTAAAGCCTTGTCTGTCTCATCAGAGCGAGTCTCAGAGGGGGGAACGGTGAGCCGCGCACTCAGGTCCCGGGTGTTCCAAAACTTACTTTTCAGACGACACCTCAAACGCAACGGATTATTAAACTTACAGTGTTACAGCGGTGCTGTTAGCGTCAATGTTTCACGTTTCACGTCTGCGAAGCTTCGCATTCAGAGTTCCAGGGCCAGTCTTGATCACATCTGTGCCTGCTACGCTGCCTGGTGCCTGATATGTATCAACCGCGGGGACGCGTAAAAAAAGCATAGCCTATGTTGTTCTCAACGGATATGTCGCCGAGGGAAGGAAGTCAGCGAGGATTAGATTCGTGAGGCGACCGCATGCTACTATCGATGCGGATTGACGTGGGTACACATCTCTGGAGACATGGAAGGATCACGCCCTGCAAGCTTGTCGATAAAGAAAGCAAAATGCAACACGTGTTGTTGTTGTGATTACCCGGTCCGCGGGGCCCTCTCGCTGCGGGTACAATAATCAGTTTCATTAAAAAGGTACGCAAGCCGATATTAATCATCCGCGCGGGTTCTGATTCTGTGAAATAGAGGGGGGAGAGAAGGCGAAGTTTGAGGGAATTAAAGCCAAAAACCGCGACTGGCAAAAAGACTCTCCAGAAACGAGAACGATGGAAAGGGCGTGCCTTGTCGGTGCTTTCGTAGAAACCTCTCGCGCTCCTGCAACGGCACAGTCATCCTTTTGCCGTGAGAACAAGTCCCATCGAGTCACCAGGTGAGATTGTACAGTACATCTGCTCCAATCGCGACCTTACGGAGATGATTCGAGTCGCGTGTCGTCTCGTTTCCATCACACTCGCTGGACGACAGCGTTTAGACTCACATCGCGCGGGGCTCCATTCCACATCCACATGGTGGCGGAGAAACTCGGGAGATAATCGGACATAACACGGACGATGCCTCCGACGATGAACGTGAGCACGCTTCGCGTTTGGGCTCGCAGTCGCAACTCCGGCGCAGAATGCCTTGGTTTGGGTCGGGATACATCTCCTCTCCCCACTTACCCCCAACCCCGATTGAGCGAAATCGACTCTATAATTGGGACTACTGGAATCTGGAGACGACCCCGTCATCAAGTTGTCGCTTCTGCGCCATCGATAAAGCTTGAACTTCAGTCTCATCACCAGCTGGCAACGCGAAAGCGACTCCACGACTCCAACGGGCATCTCGCGCTGATTCTCGCAGAGAGTGTGGGATGCAGATCGCCCATAATCAATACCGAACCTGTGGAAGCAGCCAGCCCCATTCGAGGCGACGCTTCTGTTCGTGCTTCACCACAGTACTCCTTGGTTGGCCGCAGCGAGTGCGCTTTTTTTTTTTTTCTGGGTAAAAAACCCCGAAATTAACTTACGACGAACCGAGCAAGGTTTGAAGGTCAGCCGAAGGAAGGTGTAGGTTGTGATGAGCGCGCGTGGCGCGTCGCCCGCGATAACGGGCGTCCGACAGTAAGGCTCGGCCAAGGTTAACTTTAATGGCAATTGCCGGCTTCCCCGCCAGGGCGGGGACATCCCCTTCTCTACAACTACACGTGGCTCGATTCCCGACAGTACCCGACATGGCACGCGCCGCACCGTGATGCTTGTACAGCAATGCGCCCGCCGCCCGTTTCGTTTACTGTACTTGTAATCGGCCTTCTCGCGCTACCGAACTCGGCACGAACTCGGCACCAGACTTGCCCGCCGGAACGACTACAGACTCCTTGCCTTATCCGTTCTCCTCCACCGCTTTCCGCGCAAAGCGAGCCGCTTACCGTTTACTCGATTCTCAAGAGAGACAGAGAGGTCTCTGTGGCGTATCCGCCGCGCGCCCGCGCGCCAAAAAAAGGTTGAGTCATCTTCCTATCATATCGTGTCCTTTATCGCTGCACGTCGCGTACGAAAGGAGAACCCACATTAGATGTCGGCTCCATTTGGCGTGACAGCCCTGCAGCGTTTTCGTACACGCGTTCGATACGCCATGTTGCTGGACAGAGCAGTTCGGAGCAGACGCGCGTGGTTTATCGCCGGCTTCTATCCCAAGCCTACGAAGGCAGGACTGACTGGCTGGCGACCGCACTCGTGTTAACGCATCTTTAGGAGCGTGCGTGATTGACGTTCTCGCTGCTCGTGCCATCCCTTCTCCTGGTACCGTTCCTTCCGCTTTTGCCCACCTTTTGTGATGCGCAGACCCAGCGCTGAAATTGCTGGATAGAACCTGCTTACTTTATGAACGAGCTGTCAAATGTTGCTGGAGGTCTTACGCGCTGCTGCTGATGGTTTTTTGCTTACTTTACGATGAGCGCCGGGTGCGATGAGAAAGCTATCCCATAGATAGTCGCGAGTTGCCGCATTATCGGAGCTAAGCAAGCCCGAAATGGGCATGTTTATCTGATAGTACTCGTATCGAGGGCGCTAATTGCCTGATTTGTGCTTGGGTTTGTGTAATTTCCGGACGCGGGGCTCCTTTCCGGGGCACCCTTCCCCGTGGATGAATAACTTTTGGACACCATTGAAAGAAGGTCGTACGGGGATGCGGCGTCTTGGTGGAAACTGTGAATAGTTTCCTGATGTCCCGATCTGTTGTATCTATTCTCGTCATTCCCCACGATAGCAGGGAGTGCTGTACCACCATACATGCAAGCCGGTATGTTCGTAGAGCCGGCGGCATCTAATCAAGTGTTTGTCCATTGGCCCTTGCCAAAAAACCAGCAGACACACATATAACGAGTTTTTTGCTCGTTATGTATGTTATGGAATCATTCAATCTTTGCTATGCCGACGTGGGATTACTACAGTAACAGGGTTAACTTTTACCAGATCGGGTGGGCACGCTGCTAAGCCAGTCGAGATACTTTTCCCTTCATTCCCGCTGAAACGCCTTGAGGCTGGGCTAACAACCAGCCTAGAAGCTGCTTTCGGATGCGAGATGAGAAATGTTCTTCATAAATCGCTTGGGCGTGTGTTCGGAATGCTCTTTTCTTTTGTACTACCGTGAAAACGTGGTATAACGGAAATCCGAATACGAACGGATGAAACGTTGAGATAAGGCGTGTGTACCCAGTAGGTGATAATAAGGCGCTCTCTCTGACATTTTCTATGCTCTAAGTAGCAGTGCCCCTGATCCCTTAGGGAGCGGCGCCTCCAACGGGCACCAATGCGGTTAGTCTTGTAGCTCTATAGTAGTCGTAATGTTTCCCCGGTATAATCGTGGTGGTCAGTACAGTATTCCCCGACCATCCATCATCCCGGTGAGTATCAATGGCAGGTCCGACGGCCCTGAAAGGGCGGACAGCGATGCCAGATTCTGTGACTGACTCATTTTATTTAGTATTTCAAGTTGGTTAGTATAGTACCTTGCCAACGATGTCCACCTTTGACATGGTGGTGCTGTTAGTGTTCCTGAAATTCACGGCATCACTGCATCACCTCGTGTTGATTTCCCCAACAGTGTCCTACTGTCTCGGTAGCAACAATGCTATCCCTGCGAACACACACTGTATCTCCAAGGGTGACGGGAACAGTAGCATCATCCCTACTGCAACAACTACGACCCTTGGTGGCTGGCTCTGCATAATTGAGTGTCCTCGGACAACTCCGAGAGGGATGACGTGTCGCAACTACCCGACCCGACCCTTGTCCCTAACCCTCGCCTCATCTCGCCTCCCTATTAGGCCCTCTCAGCGTTCTTACCCACGCAACGTGCGACGCCACCCTTAGAAGAAAAAGAAACAAATGCAAGAAAAAGGAAAAAGAAAAAAATAGCAACAATGACCTCAGCGCCACAGCCATTGATAGCTGGCGCGGCGTGATGCCAGAGCTATCCCACTCTTGCTCTCCTTTTTTCTCGCGCCCGAACCGCTAATGTCCCGTCCCTCCCAAAAACTGACACTTACTGGCTATTTTGACCTGTAGCAAGGCTTGACCCTGCAGGAACCGATCACGGCTCTCCCTCTACAGTACTCCCTCCCGTCCGGCTACAACTCCCCGATAGTCCATGCTGGGCAACTCGCCTAGGATGGCTGTATGCGGTGCATGATGGTCTCCGCGGAGCCCAGACTCTGTCGCGCATTACTCAATCTCGTTTCAGTAGGGCCTCCTGACTCTCGCTGCTCCAGCGCAATGCCTCTTCCATTCACAAAAACTCGTAACGTCATCCCGGATTATGAATCATCTCCATGGACGGTGCTTGTTTGGCTTTGAATGGATTTTGTGACTAAAGCTAAAGTGGCAACTGTCAAGCATCGCAATATCCATCGGCGAGCAAAATCAAAATCACGATTGTCTGGCTTTCAAATGCTGTGTATGTATATGCAGGGAACCAAAGCTCGCTCGTGAGTTGTTCCCTCTTCCATCCATATGTCGAATGAACCGGAGGCTCATTAAGCTTCCGTGATCCGTTTACACCGTTGTGTTGGGCTCGATTTTACCGAGTTGTACAGGTCACGCATCGCTTGCCTGTCCAGGCTCGTGCTGCAGGGGTTGATCCCCCATCACATATAAGAAATGGAACGACGTAGGCAGATCAAAGGTTTCAGTGGCCCAGGTCAAGTCACTTTCGCGTATCAAAGCACTGTCCTCGTTCATTGCCACTCGTGATGCGTAGCAGTGTCATCGACCTTGCCGCTCCTCACGTTCATCCTGTCGTCCCGAGATAGTACAAAACTCCGAGTTGAGAGCGCGCTTCGCCCCACCTTCGATAATGCATTCGCGCCCATAACGTTTCCCAGTCAAAGGCAGTTCCTCATCCTTTCCTTGTATTCTGTTGATCTTCTGCTTCGGACACGTTAAGCAAGCGCCACCCAACAACAACGCATCGGGTTGGGCGAAGCTCTATGTGGGTCAGATGATTGAGCATCAATAAGATAGCAAATCATACAAGGGTTCACGTTCGTCCTATGTGGGGTACTCTTCGGCTTCGGGCAGGGACTTTGTCCCAATTTCGGCTCGCAATTAGCTGCCAGCCACACGGCCGTCCTCGTTCTCACTAGCGCCTGCTTAACTGTTTCGCGAGACCCCACTCGGATTTGATACCCCTTGCGGTCTTCCAAGAATGCCCGAGTCGTACCGGTCTCTTATGATGGGAAAAGCCATATCTTTATCCCGGATCACGGTGTGAGAGCACTTTGTTGCAACTTTTGATGTACAGGGCGTAGAACATTTCCAGTCTTGGGTGCTATCAAGTCGATTGTGGGCTGTTCATCACCATGGCTCCACTCCGGAATGATCACTCCGGTGCTTCATGTGGAGGGCTTTCTATACATTAGAGTAAACAGAACATGCGTGCCGCCCATGGAGTGCATCGTATGATCATATGATGGCAGCAAGGTAATTTCACTTATTCAATACTTTGCTCGTGTCTCAAGGTTGGTGTACTTTTGATTCAATCAAGCAGTTTTTTTTTGGAGAAATCCATTCATTCAGTACTTTGCTGTTCATCAGGCCAAGGCCATACAGTATAATCAATTGTGCGATCACCTCCAGTCTATCAAAATCGTCATTGGGCGTCAATCGGGAGGAGTAGCGTACCGTAATGGACGGTGCGTTACGGAACTTTTTGACGGAAGCAATCGACCGCAGGTGGTGGCTGGTGGAGGCGCGCCAAAGTCTTCATTCCCGCGGCACACGCGGTCTCCTCGCATAAGCACGTCTAAATACGAATGCCTTGTTGCGGCGAGACAGGAGGGGTCAGGCGCAGCCTCCTTGCTCGCAAAGGTGAGTCATGAAAGGCACGGTGGTGCGAAAGTCGACTGGAACTGACGCTGTCGGTCGCCTTTAAAAGCTTTTGGCGCCGAGATCTGTCAGGACGCAACGTGATGTCCATGATGCGCTAGGTCATCAGACCCCCCATCTGCTTTCTTGATAAACGTGTTCGTGCCGTGCCACGGCCTGGGGGGGGTGTCGCGGGATCGCCTGACACGACATGACACAGACGCAGATTGCAAAAAGTAGCAAGCGGGCACCACCGCGTTGGCGTTGGGATCGCGCGCGCGCGGCCTTCTCGGTGCGCACTGTGGCTTCCAACAATAGTTGATTGATCGTGATGCTTTCCAAACCAACCCCCGCACGCCGCGTACGGATAGGGGGCCTAGGTGTTGTCTCGACATCAGCTCACTCTCGTTAGATGTGTTCCATTACAACCCGTGAGAAAACGGGTCAACGTAAAAGAGAAGTGGAACGAGCATAAAAGTACAATGATAGACGTAAAACAGCATTAAAATAAAAAGTAAAAATCAATGTGTAGCGTAACTAATTTCGATTCCTTCTGTCGGCTCGCCACAGAATTTCTGTTCTTTTTTTATTGATTGATAGGAAGTTTGGAAGGTATCGCATATCAATGTGGGGGCTGGTGTTTCGAAATAAGTCAATCGTGATTGTATCTTTATCTTCGGACCGCAGGCGACTCTTGAAGCAGCAAGAACGTTTGGGGGCTGCGCCACTCTCTGGGTGCCAAGTAAGGAAGGTGAATTCAACACCGCCTATCGATGTGGACAAGGGTTCTGATCCAGCGCGTATCGACGACCTCGGCTGGGCCAGATTTCCGAGTCGCCTCGTGGGGGTCCTTGTTAGCCTGATAAGGGGGGCGCACACATTCAAGCCATTGCGAGAAGTACGGAAACACGAAACCGGCGCTGTATGTCACTCATATCTGAGGATTGGCATATTTCGCGACATGGGGCAGCAGTGTGTAGACTACCCTCATATCTGGGGTCTAGTTCGAGCGACACCCAGAAGCGATGGTACCCTCACCTTCGAGCCTTTTCGCAACTCGCGATCTAGCACACGATTCCAGGCCCTGAAATTGACGCGATACGCACGGTCAGACCTCGCTGGCCGTCCTCGGCATGTCGTCAATCTACTCACCACCTATATGTCCGCGTGTGCGACACCTGGTACAATCGCCTGCAACCTGCTCATCCAACGCCCATCACGGTCCGACACCTCGAGCTCCTGTATTCCGAATCCCAAGTCTCGGCGACGCGCGAGGCCCTCTACGAGCAGATCCCCGCGGGTCCGTGGCGGTGGTACGACGGCCTCGTCCAGGTCCACCAGGGAGAGCTTCACGGAGCGCAGATCGGGGAACAGGAGTTGGGTTTGTCCGGGGCGTCGTTCGCGTTGGGTCGACAGCACCTGTATGAGCCCGTCGACCGCTCCGCGATACGTGACACGAATCCGCTGCAACCGCGCGCGTGCCGGAACAGCGCGTGCCAGCCGTCGGCCGGCCAGGGGGCGTGGCTCACGATCTCGAGGCATAAAACGTCGTCGAGGCGTAGCGAGATGTCGCTGAAATGCAGCGCGATGCGACGGTGAGGCGGCGGTAGCGATTCGGCGGGGTGGTGGCGGTTGCCCGCGGATGATGAAACGGCAAAGGCAGAGCGTAGTCCAGACGCAGCTGTGAAGGGGCAGAGCTTTCCACCGTGAGTGCATCTGAGACACGGAACTCGAGGGTGATCTGCGGATGACCGTTGGTCAAAAGCTTCAGTCTTCGCACGGGGCCGAAGGTACGCTCATATTGCGAAAACAGGGACGCGGGATCGGAAATGCGCCTCCACAGTACCCCATTGGTCTTGATCTCACATGTTGCGGGGGGCAGGCGGAGAAGATAGGTAAACGATAGCATATCGCAACTTTGTTCGTCAATCAAGGACAACTTTTGCAACCTCGGGAGAGAAATGGCTCTATTAGGCATTCCCTCTGAGTGAACACCAGTCCCCTCAGTAAAGACATTGCGTAACATGAGGCATCGCAGCTCTGGCACGCGTCCCAAAATGGTGGCCATGTCATCATAGGAAGGAAGGGTGTCTTGCGAGTGCAGTAAGTGGTGCCGATCGAAACTGATATGTAGATCGTGAAGATTCGCAAAGATCGGAGGGACCCACGGGGAGAAAAAGATATTGTGTAATGTAAATCTCCTAAGACTCGGCAGACAACACATAAGGGAGCTGATTGTCATAGACTCCCTTGACGTTTGTCGTAGCACCAGGGATTCCAGCAGCGGAGCCGAGCATCGTAGGGAATGAAGAATCAGCTCGACGTCGCTCCTGGCTAGCCAGCGTAGATCCAATTTGAGACCCGCCAAACGAGCCGAGTACTCCGGTCTCACGAACTCCTGCCCAATATCCAGAGGGGTCGTTAGAGGGTGTGGAGCGGAGCAACTAGTAACCCTCAATGCGATCTCGAGGGAACAGTTGCCCGATCGACGCAGCATCTCGGTACACCACTTTCGTGACATACTTGTAAAGTCTAGATATCCCCAAAGAGATGACGTTGCAAGTGCAACCTGATGAAGTACGCGGTCAGATTGGGGGCGATCATACCCGAGCGGGATGGCCGACCTCACGCCACTGGTAGCAAACATGAGTTACCGAGATCCATCCCAGATTGTACCCTCCATTGTTCGGACGTGGAGGGTCACAAAGGACGTTTATCGAGAATATGTAAGAAAGCAGTTCCGGAGGGAGTATTCTGGTAACTGCACAAATGGAATTGCGATGCCGTTTTGTTAGGACCGCAACTGGATCAGTCGCGTCGAACACTACGTTGATGACGCTCTCTTCTAGGGATGTACGATGCCGCTGATTCCATCTGCGAAGCCCATCGTTTGACTCTGGATGTTGCGAACGCGTGATAGAAGGCCAGAAATCCATATCTTGAGGACGATCGCATTGATATCGGGTGTAAACATAAGAAATGACATAGAAAGGGCTCACCTGACATAGACATGTTGGCAGCTAGAAGTGACGAAGACGGGGTACCAGCTAACTGATAGCGGGTTATGAGGACAAATGACCGCCGGGAGGGTAAGGACAGTACCCCGTTGACACATTACTGGAACATTGATGTGGTTGCTACGTCCCATCAGACGGAATACTGAATGTCAAACTGATATCCGAGGTACGGTGACTTTGCAAGTGTGCGGTTACGTGGGCTATTGCCAGCAAGCCTCTTGGCCCTTGGATGTTGGCAAGTCCAGAATTGCGCGCAATCGTCTACAATTGGAATAGACCAGCACAGGCAAGCAACAGGCGAGAAAATCTGCTTTGGATTGGCGGGCGCAGCCGTGACCCAGCAAGTCGATGATCTTGGACCCGTTAGCTGCGCAGTGATCATGAGGGGCTTTACAGTAAGCGATCCCTACCGGAGTTTGCATAAGTTGACAGAATTGCAGTCAAACTAACCACGTACAGTATACTGCAGCCGCGTTGAGATCGTTTTGTCAATGAAACGCCATCGATGTAATCGGGACTAATACCACCGCGGTGGATGCCGTCCGCCCCAGTCAGTGCGACAGTAAGCGAATAACGCCGAGAGCTCGTATCGTCAGTGACACGGCGAGTGGTACACGTGAGTAAAATCCCGCTTGCCGATTTTCAAAAGAAGGGCGCTCAGGACTTCATATATAGTTCGGCCGCTGTTACAACGTCTCCAGGGCGAGCACCTCGACATTGCAGGCACAGGGATCCCTTAATCTGGTAAATTTTCAAAACTGGGGTCACAATTCGATTGGCCCTCTCACTTACCTGCTTGTGTTTCTGTTGGGCGAGGGCAATTCGGTACTAGCGGAATGAGTACGGACGGAGCGGACTAGCGGAGCGGGTGCGACAGAACTCCGAGCAGACCGGATGCACACCGGAAGCAGTCAGATGCACGCAGGATCCACTCCGGAGCTGCGTCCGGATTCGTTGATAAGATAAACACGTGTATATCCTGCACTTGTAATAAACCTACGGTATGGGCAATACAGATGTAACCAGTCCGAAGTCAGTTGCCAAACCAAACAATCATGGATTTGCTCGATGTCATCAGCTCAGATTCTCCGTACGTCCGAACTAAGGGTATGCGACAAAACATCTGCCCACGATATCACCTTACCGGCGCTCCACGACTGTACCGACTTTGCGAACTCGGTGATCAGTCCTCTTTGCTCTCCTGCAGCCTGTGAGGCATTATCCCGTTCCACGCAAGTTCGAACTCTTTGAAGGGAGCGTCCGGATCTGAGAGGCGTTCAAGCAGGTTCCTCGTTTTCATGACTGCGCTTCTTAATGGTTCTAGGTGCCTTGTAGCGTCCCACTCATCTTCCAAGTTCTCTCCCGGGTGTATATCAGATCCTGGTTTCAGACGTTTTTGGAGATTGAGCGAGTCAGAGAGGATTCCGCTAGGATACTGTTTTAGTTAGACTCTCGCGAGGGCGTTGCCTCGTGTCTCACCTCATTTCCTTCTGCTGTGCGATCAAATCCGATAACTCTTGGAGAGTCGCGTCCGTACGTCGAGCCTTGATGTCGTTCTTCAGAGCTTGCGCGCGCGTGGCAATCCATTCCACACAGAGAAGAAGGTGGGGGACAGGTCCGAGGTAGATCTTTCGATACCTGGGGTGAACTACACGTGCAGATGTCTTGCACGCTCGGAACAGGCGGTCGCGTCCTACTGTTAGTGTGTCATTAGGGCGTCCCTCGCTGCGCTTGGTGAGGTAACGGCGCGCTGCCCTTTGGAGGACAAGGGCCTCATTTGTCTTGTCTGGTTCTTCTCCTTTGCCGGTATCGACGGCGTCATTTGCTGAATATTCTGTCATCCCCTCCGCACGTCCATCATCGTTCAGTATATCCATCCCGTCAATCCTGTCTGTAGCGGAACCATGCCCAGCAGTTGTCATACTTGAGCCTCCAGGGTGCTCATGCGTGTCGATAATAGTATCAATCCCGCTCGGATGATAGTCTTGGTGATTTGTGGAGTAAGACCGAAGCACATTGGGGATGGCGCTCATCTGCTTGAATGTGGCTAATTGCACGCTCTGTGGATGTCGAACCGGAAGAGAAGAGCCCTCGAGGTTGAGCCTGACGAGATGGTCGAAAGGTAATGGTGTCGATCCATAGAGGACTCCGGCTAGACTCGTCCAGTTGGAAGAACTGATATAGCTAAGGTTTCACATGAGGGGACTGTCAATCAATTCGCAGAGGAAATACCCACCGCCAGTGGAAAGCTGTCGACTCAGGACGTCCGATCGTTCCGAGCGATCTCATCGTTTGGACAACATTGTTCCTGAAAGTACTAAAATTTTCGCCAACTAGCAGCATTGTCGTCAGTTTCTGTCATGTAGGAACTGTGATTACCTACGCAGGCAGAAGCATCTGCATCTTTTTGTCCGTGATAGAGGTCAGCAGAAGGAACACTTCAGAAGGAAAGAGACTTACATGCGAGCGACACAGAGGTCTTGTAGGTATTTCCGTGGGAGTTCCCTTGACCCGTTCTTCACCTTGTTCTTGTGGTCCCTTTGCCCTGTGGAGGGTCACCCAACGTTGAGGACATTATGAGCCAAACTTACCGGGAATTCTGAGATCGTCCATCGTGCGTCTCAGATATTCTCCCGTATATATGTCCTTCAAAAGCTTTTCGGTCGTCTGGGCGAGAAACCATAAAGGTGCTAGTCTTCTGTCTTTGAATGTGATGAAATCCTTCCACAGCGCCAAAATCCAGCTCTGTGGCAAAAGGACACCATGCAGGCTTCCCCTATGTCTTGCGGTCATGATGGCAAGCCCAAATAACCTTTCCACAATTGTGCATAACACTGCAAGGTCTACAGGGATGCGCTCCCCGACCAAAAAACTGGAGTTACGACGTCGTTAACAGTGCGTTTTGGGGGTCTGACGGACAAACCACACCTGAAAAACTTTATGCCTTGTGCCAAATTACCGGATCGGTCCATGAAGGCTAAGAGGTCATACAGGGTGTATATCCATCCGAATGGAAGAGAAATGATGAGTCGTGGATGTCGCTGCTTCCGGGAAGTTGCAGATGGTATGCGGCATAAGGAATAGTCAACAGTGCCATCCTGCCGTAACTGCCCCAGGTGAACGCCTTGTATAGGTTCGTGAGGAAATCGCCTTGAAGTTCATCTCTGGAAGGATTGAGCGTGTAAAGGACATCTAACGCCCATCTCTTAACAGTCGAGAAGCCCTCCGCAGCCTCTGGTATTAGATCTTCGTTCAGCGTAGATATTGAGCCGCTAAGGTGGAGGAGGGGGTTCAGCGCATTTTCAAGAACACTCAAGAGGCGCCTGGAGTGAATACGCAATTCAGCTTCGGAAGGGAGGTTACAAGGGCAGGTCCTCACCTCTGGCTCTTTATTCGGGCAGGGAATTCGTCTGCAAGACGGAAAGCATAGAGGTTGTCGAGGATCATTATCTGCTGCAGATGGAATCGGGCTCTGCGATTAAACCAGTCTTCGTCAAGTTGGTGGGAGATTGGATTCGGATGGGACCCGTGACAAGTGCCGTAGAGAGTGAGTTGGATGCATGGATCAAACAGAGATAGGCGTGACACTACACGATCTTTGTCCCTTATTCGAGAGTCAAGGCGCTCCGAAAGAAGACGGCTGAGGTTGTGTGCAAACTCTTCGCGCGACAATGACACTGCTAGGTGCTCCGCTGGTTCAGATGACTGCGAAGGTTCACTTGTTATAAATTTTTCATGAAGGAACGTTCCTGGCCGAGTCCGAATACTCTCCCCATCCTTTTCGAACTGAAAGAGTGTAGAAATCCACGGTGATTCCCAGGGAGCTTTGTCCAAGGCGACATCTCTGACCAAGACAGAATACTGCATAAAAGTTGCAGCGATGAGACAACTCCAGATTGCGAGGACACGTCCAGAGCCGAGGACATGTTGTCAAAGAAGTAGTCAAGTGCCAAAAGTCTGACAGCCTTGTCGAGACCGTTGTAGCGAAGGACATAGTTCGAGAGAATTTTCTGTGTACTCGTCGACCTCACGTCCTGAAAAATAAGCTTGAAAATGTAGAGCTATACCATCGAGGTTAGCCAACTCGACAGAACAAAAAAATGGAATCCCACTCACCATCTTCTGATCTCCATCATTCAGTCCCGCCGGCGGGATCATTCCGAGAAAGGTAAGGATCTTGTCAGCAGGGACCACTGCGCTTTCCGGCCATCCGCGGCAACCAAATGAGAGATATCGCCATAAGAACTTCCTGACGATGGCATCGAAAGCATCATTGTCCCGCGTCACGTCACCGATATGCTCGAGAGCAAGGTTAAGCGCTTCTGTATCCTGCTCTTCGTCCAGGTACTGTCTGACTGCTTCTCCATATTTCTCTTGTCTCATTAGAAGAACGGCGCGAGTCAGCCCAAGATCGTGCTCGACAACGAATTCCATCATCTGTTCTTCATCGTTTTTGAAAAGCTCTGCTGCCTCTCTGCGAAGCCGTGAGACCAGATTCGAGAGCACGGCTTGGAAACATACTCTAGCTTCTTCGCCTCTAAATATGAAAGCCGCGCCACTTGTTTGATGCGGTCCGTCGTATCCGATTCCACTTGGGCTTCGTGTTTCTTAATAATGGAGACTGCACTGTCGAGGAGATTGTTGTCGAAACAATATGACGCTGCTTCTGTAAACATGTTCGCCAGTTTGAGAGTCCTCACCACGTCTTGGTGGAAATCAATTTCGGCGTAACACCGTGCCGCAGCAGCGTACTGGGAGCTTTCCTCCTCGTCGGTCCGTGCTATCCCGGCAACGTGCTCAAAGGCATTGGCGGCCTTCACAAAGGCTTTACGTCGACGCTTTGTTTCAGACTCGGGGATGCTACGGGCGACTTCCTGAGACTGATATGCTGCAGCAACAGCTGCCATGTAGACATCTCCCGCATTATCGAAGGCCATGATGGCTTCTTCGAACTCCCTGTGACTCAGAAGTCGATTCCCTTCATTGGACCATTCAAGTTCTCCTGAAGTAGACTCGTTGGCAAAGGATTCCAGTGGGTAGCGGGTAATGGACGGCTCGTCAACCAGACCACGACCAAGCAAGCATCGCTATATCTCATATTAGCATGACGACTACTCGAGTCGCCGAGCAGTGTGGGGAACGCGAACCTTTATTGGCCTGCACGTATCGAAATAATCAACAATCCACAGCCGGTGCTTTGCTCGGGTAATGGCGACATATAGACATTTCAGCTTTCGAGGCCAACAAGTCATTTCATCCACCTGTCGTATGAAAAGCCACTCTAACACTTACCTCGTATATGAGGGATGCATGCTTTAAGTCCTCTAGTCTGTCACTGTCTCCATCTACCAAATGTCGCCAGAGATTTTCGTCCGCAGATCCTTTGAAAAAGTTGTAAAGGATGACCTGCACGCATACATTACACATTCGAGGAGTCAGATGAGTCCCCAAGGTTTGTGTGACACCTCGAACTTACGTCTTCATACTCGAGACCTTTGCTATTGAATAGTGTCCTAGAGGAAACTAAGCAAGCGAAATAGGAGGACAACAGTCTGACTTGCAGGGTTATACCAACGTGCCCTATCTCATTCTTGAACTTTTGACGGGCAGCCTCGTCTCGCACAATAACACCTAGTGACCAGTCGTATTTATCCGACCAACTCAGAGTAAGACAGCGGCGTTACATACACTGATTGTGTCCGAGCTTGGAAAGTCGCCCACTGCGGATTAAGTTAGCCAAGACGTGAATTTTTGGGAGGAACTCGAACGCCGAGCCGCTCACTCGGTTGTGAGGAAAAAATTGCGCCCTTGAGGAAGACGATCGCCATGGAAAAACTTGGGCAATTCCTTGCCGACGACTGCTGCCTCCGGTCGCAGGACATCGATTGCGCCCGGGAATCGCTGCAGTAACTGGATTATGGCGTTGGCACATTCAACGATCCCACCATGAGAACGGTAGTTAACGAGAAGCTGGAAGCCCTCAGGGCGACGAGGGATACCACGCAGCGCTCGAATCGATCTCTGGAGGTGTGGTCAGCTCAGATAATATAGTATTGGTTTGGAATCGCATACTTGGTATTTGTAAACGGACGCCCCAAGCTGTCTGAAACTGAAAGTGCTTCCGATAGATATGGTTTGAGCCGTGTCACCGGCCCACAAGAGACCGTCGGGGTTTCGGCACAGAGATATGATCACTATGACGTGTATCAAGGCACTATCGTTGGGGAAATCAGATCACGAGACCGTGACATACATCGGGTATCTATGAGGAGCATGTCTTGTACCTCATCCACGTAACTGGTAGTATTTGATCTCTCGTTAAATATCTCGAGTCAAAGAAAAAGTAAGTCAACTCACATGAAGTCAACGAGATCCCCTTTAAGCCTGTTTTCCTTTAGTTTATTAAGTAGAGTGTGGGTTCTGAGATTTAGAACGCGTAAATCGCAAGTTCCGTGTACCGTACTAGTATATGGCGTACCTATCTGGGAGATCGCGCTCGCCGCGCTTGAGCTTGAGCTTTTGGTACACTTCAAACAATGCGTAGTCCAACGTGTGCGTACTCCTGAGATTTTCGTAAGCTTCTCTGTCGAGAGCACGATTGGGGTACTCCAGAGATTTCTCGGATCCTTTGATGGTCCCTGGAGGAGGTGAAGTTCAGAAGCTGCGTTACAAGCGATTGCCCGCGACCTTACCGAGGAAATCACTGAAAGCCAGGGATGGTGCTTTGGGGTGGCATGAGAGTGCGTAAATGAAGGATGCGCGGAGAACGCACTGATGCCTTTAGTCAAGTATAGGGGAAAGTGCGACCAATACTCTCTTTTGAAGACATCGAACGTCACTAGATCTGAGCGACTGTACCATTTATTGTTCCTTTTCTGGGAACGCGATTTGTGGCTCTTGGATGAGCCTTCGACGGGTTTCATGTCAGCCTCCAGAAGGCTGCACAGCTATAGATTCAAACGCAGTCTCCCTCAGTGCCAAAAAAAAATTTCGCAAGGGTAGCACTCAGGCTGACAGTGTCCATTGTTACGAACAAGGGGAAATGGTCATCACGAAGCTCGCTATACTTCTCAGGAAGATCGTCCCTCCTGCCCTCCATATCGTCCGGGTTGAATATTTCCTTCTTACGGCGTGCGTTCCAAAGTTGGATGCGCTCGTGGACATACTGCAGCGCTTCGGGACCTGCAGAGAGTGAGTGCAACAGACTAACGTAGTCTCGCTCGACTTTTTCGGCGAGAAGGCGGGACTTTGTCACAAATAGTTGCCGAGGGCGCGGGCCTATGCATCCTTGGTTTTGCCACGCTCGCTCAATACCAAACATCTTGAAGACGATCACTGTCGTCTTCCTGCCATGACGAGGATTATGCACATGGTCACGTGAGCGGGTCCTTACGTACCCAGTTCCGCTCCGTCCCAGCACGAATGATGATCTCGTGCACTCGATGACTTTTTTCTCCTCCCGCCTCAAATTTTGTTCTTTGAATACGCAGGGGGCGCGATGACGTGAAGGCACTTACGAGACCTGGAAGACGCGGGGATAGTCAAGGCCCTCGAGAATGTCCCTTATGACGTTCTGATTTATAAAGTCGTCACTCGTCAGCTCTTGCTTGCTCAGTTGGGTTGTAGATATCACCTGAGAAAGGATCGCATATTGCTCGAGACTAAAAAATCGGATTGATTATCGTTCTCCGTCCGAAATGGTCTGGTACGAACTCTAGCAATCTATGTATCTGGGAAGGGAGCGGTCAGAAGTGTCACAAAAACAATGGTGAGACCATACCTCGTCCACGCCCTCGGTCTCATCCCTCTCAGGACTTTTGGGATCGAGAGAGATAGCTACGGGTGGTGTAACTATTGTGTCGAATGTCACCGGGTCAAAGTAAAAGTTGCCGCAGGACTTTCTGGCTCTGCATCTGCTCCGTGTTATTTTATGAAACCCAGAGAACGACTTCATAAGCATACCTCGCTATGTATTCTCCGCCCTTTCGGGCTATGTGTCTCCCAGATTTGTCCCAGTCAGTTCTCTTCAACTCGTCCATGGTATAGATACCCAGGACCCTTAAAACTGGGATAGATTTCAGTGGGGCGAGTATGCTGATGGAGTGCCTCAATGATAGAACCTTGTGTTTCATGCTGTCCCGCGAGCGTATCAGTACATGGAATCGTCTAAGAAAAATGCCAAGCGTACATCTTTTCCAAATTCATGGACGATATCAATATGATACTTGAAGAATGATGGTCAGGGTAGCCAGCAGACGAAAGCTACGAACAGCGCTCACGACTAGTCTGACGCTTCCGGGGATTCTGGCTCGGTAAATCTCAATGGGGCTATCTCTTGTCAACCGCTTCTGATTAGTTCCGGAAAAGCAACCCAACGAAAGTTCCCTGTAAGCATATAAGCCTCTTCCTGACCACCCCGCAAGTAGATCACGGGGACATACTTCAGTCGTTTCAGCACCAGTTCAGATGGCGCGCTATCTCGCGCCAAGTCACTAAGACAGAGCCCTGCGCAAAGGATGCGCCACTTCCCGAACCCAGTTGCTGACTCAAAGTAGAGATCAGCCTGAATCGTGTTTATGCTGGTGGCGAGAGACGACTGAGGTGCTCCTGTTTCCGAGGCGGTAGTGAGACCCGTTTGCTCGCTCGGAATTGAGAGATTGCCCTGTAGCACGTTTTCGCGAAGGTACGCGTTGCGGATCAACTTTTCATTTTCAGGGTCCCGGGTGAGGGAGAGAAAGTGCTAGTTGAGGAATGAGCACCTCTCTGTAAGCTATGGTAGGAGGCCCAGCGCACCTCCAAAGTATTTTTCTGGGTATCTAGGGTTGACTGCAACAGCTGCTGCGCTGAATCACGACTCTTCGGGGCTTGATATCCCAGAGCTTGGCAAAGTCGATCGTTGATCTCAGCATGCGCGGCAGTGGTGGCCTTGGATCGCGAACTCTTGGACCGTTGCTTGTTCTTTTTGCCCACCTTTCCTTCAGCCTCAGCATCGTCGAAGACACCCCCTTGCAATAATTTGGAGAGGTCTTCGAGTACCGCGGGAGCCTTTTCTATCTCACTTCGACGATCGTCAAGGTGCTTTTGTGTTGGTTTGATGGATACGGGAGTCGAGAGAGGGAACCGGAAAGTCGAGAGAGGACTTGATATCCAAGAGTGGTGTTGAATCCCTCCGCGGTTGAAGGAAAGTTTTTGAGAAGAAATTCCGAAATGAACTTGGCAACATCCACCCCGATGGCTGTGGCACGCGTCAATGGTAGTTCTGCATAGGGAAAAACTGCGCAATCTTACAGGATAATATGAATTCGAAGACGTAAGGGTGCTCAGGCTGAAGGGAAAGGCAGATTATAGGACCGATTGTTTCGTTATCCAACGTGCCTTCCAGCACATGTACGGCTGTGACAATCTCCTCTTCTGTGTCAAGACCGGATGGGCTGAAGATGCGTAGGCCAGCCAACAGCTGCCTGTGTACATCTGTAGAAATCGTTGGTGATCTGGACATGGTGCAATGAAGGGAGGTGAACTGAGAGAGGGATAAGGAGGAGGACAATATCTGTCCAGATATATCCGAGACACCGCTGCGGAGACGGCCTCAAGGCCTAGGGCATAATTTACAGAAGCATTCCTTTAAACTTCGTGGGAGAGGACGCAACAGGGCTACCATATTTGAGAGGACATCTATGCCAGGACCCGGGACTGATGTGACGTACAGTGTCTTGGTTTGTGGCGAGCCATTGTAGAATCCAAGCCCAAGGAAACAGATAAAGTTAATGTCGCGAATTGCGACATCGTTCCGCTCTGAGTGAGGATCTAACATGTACAGTATCAACTTGGGCCCAAGCCGCCACGTCGAGTGCATGAGGTAGTTTCGAAACTGCGCAGCTGCAGTGTGCGAAGCGCTGGAATGGAGATCAGATGAAAAGCATGCAGCAGATGAGCGCCCCATTATCACCCCTTCTATCACGAGAACTCGCAGAAATTCACAGGGGAGGACTCGGACTTTCCGAACTCCCAACATCACTGTGACCTTCAAGTTGACTCCAACTGAATGCTGTCACGGTAGTGCCGTGAAACTAGGTCGCGGGCCGGTGATCCCGCGCTACAGAGAGGACCATGGGCCCCTTGCGCTCCCAAGCTTGAATCCCCTCACAACCGTTTATTCCATCATCTCTATTATGAGATTCTCATGGCAGCGCGCATATACCCTCGGTCACCCCCAAGGGGCTCTATAAGGGTCACAGCTACTTCTATTTGGAGATACAACTTCAATAGTTGCCAGTGGAGAAGTAGAGAGCGGCGGCTGCCTGCAGGCTAAGACGCCATTGGAATGCGAGTTACTACTCAACTTTGACATCTTAGTGAGCACTGCCCGAATAAGAAGAACAGTATCGTAGATCATATCCTTTCATGAAGAATAGGGCACTCCATCCATATCATCGTTGTACTCTGGATGTTCCGAATGCGAGAAGCTACAAATCAATGCCTTCAGGATGGTCACGTCAATATTGGGTGTTAGCATAAGAAATGGCCCGGAGCTGGGATAGTTGGTAGACACTTTAGCGGCTGATAGTCACAGTGGCAACGATTATGAGCATGAATAACCACTGCAACTTCCTTCATATAGCCCTCGAACCTAGATGCCGTCACTACGCATCATTGGACAGCATACTGCACGTTCAGATACATGATCTATTGCCAGCAAGTCGTCGAGATTGCGCGCAACGATTACAGTTGATATAGATATCCCAGCACAAGCAGGCAGCTATTCAAGTTCTCTAGTTTGAGCGAGTAAATTTGCTTGGGTTTGATAGGTGCAGCCGCAATGTCGTCCTTAGATGCGTTGGCTGCGCGGTGAAAGCTCCGGGACTGGAAGCGGATTGTTTCAAGCGATACAAGAGCTCAGGTCGCAATTACAGTACAGTAAAACTGGCCATTCGCACTACAGCTGTGTTAAGAGCGGTTATCGATGAAATACCTATCGTTGTAATCGGGACTAATACGGCCGTGGGATTCTGCTCAGTACCCACTCTAGTTCGATCGGCCCCGCTTTGCTACAGTGTACACGTGGGTAAATCCGGCTGGCCGATTTTTCAGTTGAAAAGGCTTATCCGAGCCGCCCGAGCCTCGAAATCATCTTACAAATTACATAACTTGACTTACAATTCGGTGGCAGCAGCGTGCCTTTGTCGGCCTAACTTGAAGGTGCCTCGCCCGCTTGTCCACATCGTTTTCCCTGCAGGGGCGTAACCACCCCAAAGCCTGTCACCTAACCGTCATGGATTTGCTCAACGATCTCGGCTCAGATTGTCCATATGTCAGAATTGAAAGTATGCGACCAAACACCAGTCCACGCTATCACCTCTCCCGTCCCTCACGTTGCTACTCTCTTTGTCCAACTTGCGATTAGCACCTTTCCCTCTCTTGCAGCCTGTGAGGCATTATCCCGTTCCATGCAAGTTCGAATTCATTCCAGGGAGCTTCCGGATCCGAGAGGCGTTTGAACAGGTCTCTTGTTTTCATGACCGGCTTCTCAGCGGTTCAGGTGCCGCGTAGCGTTCCAGCCACCTTCTAGGTCCTCTCTCGGGTGTATACTGGATCCAGGCTCCAGGCTTTTCTGGAGATTGCACGCCTCATCAAAGATTTCGCTAAGGTACTGCCTTAGCTGGATGTCGCTGGGTTAATGCGTCGCGACTTACCTCATCTGGTTCTGCTGAACGGTCAAATCAGCTGACACCTGAAGTGTGGTTTCTGGGTGTTGGGCCCCCTTGGTGATGCCCTTCGAGGCTTGGGTGCGCGTGAAAATCCACCCAAGGCAGAGGAGAAGATGAGGGACAGGTCCGAGGTAGATGTTTCGGTACCTGGAGTGGACGGCATTTGCAGATGCCTTGCAGGCTCTGAAAAGGCGATTCCGTTCTATTGTAAGTGTGTCACCAGGGCTCTCCTCGATGCGCTTGAGCATATGGCGGCGCAGTGCTCTTTGGATGACAAGCGCCTCATTTGTCCTGTCTGACACTTCTCCTTCGCCGGCATCCACTGCGTCATCCTTTGCTACCCCTTCTGTCAGTTTATCACCATCGGGTGTATCGTCCACTTCGTCGATTCCATCTGCAGCTGAAATATGTTTAGCAGTTATCGTCCCGGAGACTCCAGGGCTCTCATGTGAGTCAGTAATGACATCAATCCCGCTCGGGAGATCGTCTTGGCGATCTGAGGAGCAAGACTGGAGCACATTGGGAATGGCCTCCATCTTGTTGAAAGTCACTAGATTCACGCTCGGCAGATGTGGACCGGGAATTGACTCAGAAGAGCCCTCGAGATTGAGCTTGACAAGATGTCGAAAGGTAATGGTACTGATCCATAAAGGACTTCAGCTAGACTTGTCCAGTCGGAGGGACTGATATAACTAAGGTTTCGTTCAGGGGTCTGTCAATCAATTCTCACAGGAGAAATGCTCACCGGCCGTGAAAAGCTGTCGACTCAGGACGTCGGATCGTTCCGAGCGATGTCATTGTTCGAACGACGTTGTCCCTGAGATCGCTGAAATTTTCGCCAACTAACAGGGTCGTGTCAGTTTCTGTCAGGTAGGGATTGTGGTTACCTACGTAGGCAGAAGCATCTGCATCTTTTTGTTCGCGACGGACGTCAGCAGAAGGAACGCTTCAAAGGGAAATGGACTTACATGCGAGCAACACAGAGGTCCTGTAGGTATTTCCATGGGAGATCCCTTGACCAGTTCTTCACCCTGTTCTTGGAATCACGTCGCCCTGTCGAGTGTCACCCGACGTCACCGATGTAACGAGCCGAACTCACCGGGAGTTTTGGGATCTTTCATTGTGTGTTTCAGATATTCTCCCGTATATATGTCCTTCAAAAGGTTTTCGGTCGTCTGGGCAAGAGTACTCAAGGGCGCTAGTTGTCTGTCTTTGAATGTGATGAAGTCCTTCCACAACGCCAAGATCCAGCTGCGGGCAAAAGGACGCCATGCAGCTTCCTGTAAGCTTCGCGGCCATGATGGCAAGCCCGAATAATCTCTCCAGGATGGTGCAAAGCACTGCAAGATCTACGGGAATGCGCTCCCGGACCAAAAGGCTGCCAGTATGATGTCGTTAATAGCGCCTTTTTGAGATTTGATGAAAAAGCCGCACCTAAAGAAGTTGATTCCTTGCGCCAAGTTACCGGAACCGTCCATGAAGGCTAAGAAGGCGGGCAAGGTGTATATCCGACCACCAGATTGAGAAACGACCAGCCGTGGATATTGTCGCTTTCCAGGAGTTGCGGATGGAATATGGCGTAGGTAGTCGTTAACGACGCGACCATCTTGCCGAAGCTGTGCCAGTGTGAACGCCTTGTATAGGTTCGTGAGAAATGCGCCCTGAAGTTCGTCTCTGGAGGGATCGAGCGTGTAAAGGACATCAAATGCCCATCTCTTAACTGTTGAGAAGCCATCCGCAGCCTCTGGTATTAGGTCTTGGTTCAGATTAGAGATCGACCCGCTAACATGAAGGAGAGGGTTCAATGCGTTCTCAAGAGTATTTAGGAGGTGCCTAGAGTGCGATATGCAGTTCAGATTCGAATGAGAAGTTACCAGGGTCAGTCCTCACCTCTGGCTCGCGTTTCGGGCAGGGTAGTTGTCATCTCCCCAACCAATAGCAAGAAGGTTATCGAGAATCATTATCTGCTGTAGATGGAACCGAACTCTGCGATTGAACCAGGCTTCGTCAAGTTGGTGAGAGGCTGGATCTTCCTCGTGGCATGTCCCGCGCAGAACGAGTTGGATGCATGGATCAAACACGGATAGACGGGACAATATGCGATCCTTGTCCTTTATGCGAGAGTAAAGGCGCTCTGAAAGAAGACGGCTGAGGTTGTTAACAAACTCTTTCCGTGGCTGCGACACCGCTGCGGGCTCCCGTCGTTCAGTTGATTGCGAGGGACCTCCTTTTACAAAAGCTTCGTGAAGGAATGTTCCGCCCTGAATCCAAATACTCTTTCCATCCTCTTTGAATTGGAAGAGTGTAGAAAGCCACGATGACTTCCAGGGAGCTTTATCTAAAGCGGCGTCTCTGATCAAGACGGAATACTCATAAAAAGTTGCAGAGAAGAGATAACTCCAGATTGTGAGGACACATCCAGAGCCAAGGACATGTTGTCAAAAAAGTAGTCAAACGCCAAAAGTTTGACGGCTTTGTCGAGACCGTCGCAGCGAAGAACACGGTTCGAAAGGATTTTCAAGGTATTCGTCGACCTCATTTCCTGCAAGATAAGCTTGAAAATGTAGAGCTAAACCATGGAGATTAGCTAACTGCCAGGACAGAGAATTGGAGTCCTACTTACCACTTTCTCGTCCCTATCATTTAGTCCGTCTCGCGGGATCAATCCGAGCAAAGCAAGGATCTTATTAGTGGAAACCCCTGAGATTTCTGGCCATCTGCGGCAACCGAAGGAGAGATATCTCCACAAGAACCTCCTGGAGATGGGACTAAAGGCATCGACGTCCAGTGTCACGTTACCCATGTGCCCAAGAGCGAGGTCGAGTGCTTCCGTCTCCTGTCCTTCACGTATGTACTGTTTGACTGCTTCGCCGTATCTCCCCTGTTCCGTGAGAAGAATGGCACGAATTATCCCAAGGTTGTGTTTGTCAACGAATTCCATCATCTCTTCGTCGCTTCTGAATAGCTCTTTCGCCTTACTGCGAACCCGTGAGATCAAATTCAAGAGCACAGTTTGCGAGACTTACTCTAGCTCCAGCTTTCTCAGGTCCAAATACCGAAGCCCCGCCACTTGCTCGACGCGCTCTGCTGTATCCGAGTCTACTTCGTCTTCGTGCTCCTTGATGATCGAGACAGCACTGTCGATGAGATTGTTGTCGAGACAATATGACGCTGCCTCTATATACATATTCGCTAGCTTGAGAGTTCTCACTGTGTCTTGGCAGGAATTAGTTTCGCGATAACATCGTGCTGCGACAGCGTAGTGGGACCTCTTCTTCCCGTCGTCCCTTGCTACCTCAGCACAATGCTCGAAGGCTCCGGCGGCCCTAAAGAAAGCTTTCTGTCGACGATGTGTTTGAGACTCAGGGATGCTACGGGCGACTTCCTGAGATTGATATGCCAGGGCAACGGCCACCCCGTAGACATCTCCTGCGTTCTCAAAGGCCATGAGAGCTTCCTCAAATACCTTGTGATTAAGAAGTCGAGTCCCTTCATCGGACCACTCTCCTTCGGTTGACTCCTTCGCAAAAGATTCCAGAGGGTTACGGGGGATAGGCGGCTCGACAATCAGACCACGATCACGCAAACACCGCTGTCTCGTATTAGCATGGCCACTATTCGCGGAACTCTGTGTAGAACGCGAACCTTTATCGGCTCGCACTTGTGGGAATAATCGACAATCCATAGCCGGTGCCTTGCTCGAGTAATGGCAACATAGAGAGACTTCAGCTTTCATGGCCAACAAGTCATTTCACACATTGGATGACTGAACAGTCACTCTATGACTTACCTCGTGTATGAGAGGTGCATGTTTCAAGTCCCTTGGCATGTGATAGTCCTCGTCCACCAAATGTCGCCAGAGATTAACGTCTGCGGATTCCCCGAAGAAGTCGTAAAGGATGACCTGCATTAGTACACGTTCGAAGAGTCAGACACGCCCCCGAGGTTTGTGTGAAGGCTTCAACTCACGTCGTCATACTCGAGACCTTTGCTATTGAACAATGTCCTAGAGGAAATTAAGCAAGCGAAGCAGCGGTACAACGGTCAGACTTGCAAGGTTATGCCGATGTGCCCGATGTCTGTCTTGAACTTTTGACGGGCAGCTTCGTCTCGCAGAATAACACCTGGTTACGCAGCAGTAATTATCTGACCAAGTCATAAAAAGACAAAGTGACGTTGCATACACTGTTTGTGCCCGAGCTTCGAAAGTTGCCCACTGCGGATAGAGCTGGTCAAGGCGTGCACATTGGATGGGACCCGAGCTCACTCACGAGGCTGACAGGAAGAAATCGCGCCCTGGGGGAAGGGAATTCCCATGGAAAAACATAGGTAGTTCCTTGCCGACGACTGCTGTCTCCGGTCGCAAAACATCGATTGCGCCTGGAAATCGCTCCAGTAACTGGATTATGGCGTTGGCACATTCGACGATACCACCGTGAGAGCGGTAGTTCACGAGAAGCTGAAAACCTTCAGGCTGACGTGGGGTCCCACGCAGTGCTCCAATCGATCTCTGGAGAAGCAGTCAGCCCGGTTTTATAGTGGTGTATCGGAGTTGCATACTTGGTATCTGTACACGGACGCCCCAAGCTGTGTGAAACTGAAAGTGCTTCCGATAGATATAGTTTGGGCCGTGTCACCGGCCCACAGGAGACCGTCGGGATTTCGGCACAGGGATATGATCACTATAACGCATATCAAGGCGCCATCGTTAGGAAATCTGGTCACGAGACATACTTCGGGTGTCGATAAGGAGCATGTCTTGTACCTCATCCACATAGCTGGTAGCGTTTGGTTTCTCGCTAAGTCCATCTCGAATTAAAGAAGGGTAAGGCAACCCACACAAAGTCAACGAGGTCCCCTTTAAGCCCGTTTTCCTTTAGCCCGTCAAGTAGGGTGTGCGTCCTGAGATTTTGAGCTCGTCACCTACAAGCTGAACGCGCTCAGCGTGGCTTACCTATCTGCAAAATCACGCTCGCTGCGCTTGAGCTTGAGTTTTTGGTACGCTTCGAACAGTGCGTAATCCAACGTGTGTGTGTTCCTGAGATTTTCGTACGCTTCTCTGTCAAGCGCGCGGTTTGGGTAGTCCAGAGATTTCTCGGATCCTTTGATATTTCCTGGAGGAGTGGAAGTTCACAAATTGCGTTACATGCAACTGCCAGTGACCATACCGAGGAAATCACTGAAAACCAGTGATGGTGCTGTACGAAGGGAGGGGTGAGACTTTATCAATGAAGGGTGCGCAAAGGACGCACCGATGCCTTTCGTCCAGTGTCGAGGCATTCGAGGCCAATACTCTCTTTTGAAGACGTCAAACGTCACCAGATTTGTGCGACTGTGCCATTTAGTATTTCGCTTCTGGGATCGCGAATTGCGGCTCCTGGATGGGCCTGCGGTGGGTTTCATGTCGGCCTCTAGAAGGTTGCACAGCTATAGATGCAAATGAAGTGGCCATCAGCGCCAGAAAGCTGTGGCAGTGGCTGCACTGACGGTGTCCATTGTCACGAACAAAGGGAAATGGCCATCACGGAGCTCGCTGTACTTTTCGGGAAGATCGTCTCTGGTGTCTTCCACGTCTTCTAGGTTGAATATTTCCTTCCGGCGCGTGTTCCACTGTTGGATGCGCTCGTGGACATATTGCAGTGCTTCGGGAGTTGCGGAAAGCGAGTACAGCAGACTCACGTACTCTTCCTCAACCTTTTCGGCGAGAAGGCGGGACTTTGTTACAAATAGCTGCCGAGGGCGCGGGCCTACGCATCCTTGGTTCTGCCACGCTCGTTCAATACCAAACATCTTGAAGACAATCACTGTCGTCTTCCTGCCATAACGAGGTTCATGCACATAGCTACGTGAGTGGAACTTTTACGTACCCAGTTCCACTGCGACCGAGCACGAATGATGACCTCGTGCACTTAATGATATCTTCTTCCTCCGGCCTCGAGTTTTGTTCTTTGAATAACGCAGGGAGCGATGAAGTGAAGGCACTTACGAGACCTGAAAGATGTGGTGATAGTCGTGACCTTCGAGAATGTCCTGCACGACATTCTGATTTATCCAAGTCGTAAGCTCTTTGCTCGCACGACAGGACTAACACACATCACCTGAGAAAGGAATGTATATTTCTCGAGACTAGAAAACTTGAATGACTATCACTCGTTTTCTGAAAGGCTGCAGTACAAACTCTAACAATCTATGGATCTGTGAGGGCAGGGGTCAGCGGTGTTACATAAACAAGGGTAGGACAATACCTCGTCCAGGGCCTCCTTCTCGATCTCCTGAAGACTTTCGGGATCGGCAGAGACCGCTCCGACTGCTATGACGGGGGTGCCAAACGTCACTGGGTCAAAGTAATCGCAGCCACTGCTTGCCCCGAGTCTGCACCTGCTTGGTGTTAAGTCATGAAACTTACGAAGGACTTCACCATACTTCTGTACATAAGCTCTACCCTTCTGGGCTTTATATTTCCCAAGTCATCCCAATCGGTTTTCTTCAACTGGCCTATGGTATAGACGCCCAGGACCCTTAAGACTGTGACAAGTTTCAGTGGGGCGGACATCCTGGGGAATGCCTCAGTGACAGAACCTTGTGTTCCACACTGTCCCATGAGCGCCTCAGTATTCGCAACGATCTAACGGAGAAAATCAAGCGTACGTCTTTTCTAAATTCATGGACATCAACGTAATACTCGGAGAAGAGTTAAATTTCCAACAGAAGAGAGACATGAACAGCGGCTTACGACTAGCCTGTCGCTTCCAGGGAGTCTGGCTCTGTAAATGTCAATTGGACTATCCCTCGTTAAGCGCTTCAGATTGGTTTCAGAAAAGTGGCCCGACGAAAGTTCCCTACGAATACATAAGTTCTCATTCTTGTCCGGCACACAAAGAGGTTATAAGAACGTACTCCAGTCGATTCAGCACAGGTTTGGATTGCGCACCACCTTGCGCCAAGTCACTAAGCCACCGCATTGGGCAAAGTATGCACCACTTCCCATGCCCAGCTGCTGGTCCAAAGTAGAGATCAGCCCGGATTTGGTCTGCATAGGTGTGAGGTGCCCCTGTTTCTGGGTTGGCGAGGTCCGTTTGCTCGCTCGGAATAGAGAGATTGCCGTGTAGCACGTTCTCGCGAAAGTACATGTTACGAACCAACGTTGCATGGTCGCGGGTCAGTGTCAGGAAAAACTGGCTGAAGGATGAGCACCGTCCCGTTGAAGGCGACTCGGACGGCGGAAGGTGGCGGACGCACCTTCAAGGTGTTTTTTTGCGTATCCATGGTTGACTGCAATAAACGCTGTGCGGAATCATGACTCTTTGGGGCTTGATGTCCTAGAGCTTGGAAAAGTCGATCATTGATTTCAGTACCCATGCCCCTCGCGACCTTGAAACGTGAACTCGTGGTCGCGTTGTGCTCCTTTTGTCCAACTTTCCCGCGTCGTCAAACCAGCCCCCTCGCAACAATTTTGTGAGGTCTTCGAGTACCGCGGGAGCCTTTTCTACCTTGCGTCGATGGTCGTCAAGGCGCTCTTGCAGTGGGGTGGATGGATACGGTAGTCGAGAGAGGGAATGAGAAAGTCGGGAGAGGACTTGATACCCAAGAGAGTCATTGAGTCCGTCTACGTCTGAAGGAAACTTATCGAGAATAAATTTTGAGACGAGAGTAGCACAATCCTCGCTGATGGCTGTGGCGAGCGTCAACGGCAGTTCAGCGCGGGGTAAAGCAGCACAGGCTTACAAGATAGGATGAATTCAAAGGCGTAAGGGTGTCCTGGCTGAAGAGAAACGAGGATTATAGGCTCGATGGATTCTTTATCCAACGTGTCCTCCAGCACGTTCACGGCTGTGGCGATGTCCTCCTCTGTGCTAAGACGAGATGGTTTAAAGATATCCAAGCCAGCAAGGAGCTGATTCTGTAAATTTGTAGAGATTTTAGACATAGTGCAATGAGGGTGGAAGTAAGCCGAGAGGGAGATGAGTAAGAGGACAAGCCCGGTCAAGGTGAACTAGTATTTCAGGACGATGCTGCGGAGACGGGCCTCGAGGCCTCACTGACAGTTTCGAGAAGCATTCTTTTAAACCTTGTGGGAGCACGACGCAACGGGACTACCATAACGTACGGTACTTGGGATGATGTGGCGAATCCCTCGTGGACTCGGAGTCCAGATTAGCACAAGGGATCGGTAAAATAATATTGCAAGGATCGCCAATGTCGTGAACCACAACATCATTCCGCTCTGGGCGAGGATCTAACGCGTAGTAACATCAACCTAGAGCCGCATCGAGTCACGGTGCATCAGGTGGTTTCGAAACGTGTTGGCTAGAAACGGTGATCGCGATCAGATGAAAGGCATGCGGTCGATGGTAGACCCCAGTCCCATTCTTTCTATTACGAGAATGCGCAGCAATCCGCCAGAATGAGGACTTTTCGAACTCCCAATGATACCACCTTGACTTGCAAAGGTCCTGCCCTCACCGTGGTGACGGTGAACTTGCCAGTGACTCGTCGGAATTTGAATTTGAAGGCGACTGCAGGCGTGGGCGGCCCGGTGATCCCACAGAGCCCACGGCTGCTCGGAGCGTGTCACGGTCCGGCATAAGTTGGATGGGGACATGACATCGACAACAGAATTAACACCAGACGCGCCCCTTGCGATTTTTACTCTCCCGATTCTCTCGCAACCGTCTATTCCACCATCTCTATCATACGACCCTCATCGCAGCGCGTACACACCCTTGGTCATAGACAATGGCTCTACCAGTTTGAGATTCGGCTTCGCCACCTCCAAGACACCACAGGTCGTGCCGAATATAGTATCAAAGTACAAAGAACGCAGGGCCGGGAAACAGCTTCTTCTGTTTGGCGATGCAATAGATGCTGAGGGCGGCGCCCGCTCGCAAGCCAAAACGCCATGGGAAGGCGATGTGTTACTCAACTTCGATGCATTAGTGAGCGCTGCCTGAATCACACAGTATACATATCACCTTATCCTTTCATGACGAGTAGGAGCATGCGTTGGACTACGTTTCAATTCAACTCGGTGTTGACACACAGACGGTCGACCATCCAGTTATCATGACGGAACGATTGGCCTCGCCGCTGCATTCGCGAGCTTGTGCGTCCCTTGTCCCTCGGGCATTCTCATGCTTATTTGGTTTCAGTGACGTCGGAACTCATGTTCGAGTTGTACTCTGTCCCTTCTTTGACATATGCTGTTGACGCCATCCTGTCCTTCTATCAAAACAACCTCCCCACGCCACCGACCTCGCCCCCCACGGCTAGCGGTCTTGCTATATCCTTCAACACATCATCCACTTCCGTCATCCCAATCCTGAACGGCAAAGGTATCATGAGCCAAGCGAAGCGGTGTGCATGGAATTCCCGGGGTTGCTCGACTTATTGAGTTGACCGAAATCCACGCAGGATACCATGGGGATCTCAGCAGGCATCCGAATATCTCCTCAAACTCATCCAGCTCAAATACCCGACGTTCTCAACGCGAATAACGCCTGCTCACACGAACGTGCGTACCTACTCCTTCACGCTCATCCTCGTTCATCAACGCGTACAACTAGTGGATGCTGCACTCCTTCTGTGAAATGTCTCCAGACTACACCGCCCTCCTCAGGCGCCTGCGCGACCCGCTGCAACTGCGTGCTGTAGAGCGCATCGTACAGTTCCCGTTCGTTTTGCCTGCTGCAGATGAGCGCACAGAAGAGGAAATTGCACGTGCGGCGGAGAAGCGGCGCGAACAGGGCAAAAAACTACAAGAAATGGCAGCCAAAGCACGCCTTGAAAAGGTGCTATCGGCGAACAGGCTTCTGATCCTGAGCCCTTTCTGACGGTGTCAACGCTACGAACAGCTCGTACAGAAGGAGAGCGATTTGCAATACCTAACAAACCTGAAAGAGCGCCGAGCAGAGGAGACAAGACGGGAGTGGCAAGTGTGTCTTTTTCTCCAGTCCCCATTAAGTATCTTCTTTGCTTATGCGAGGCTCCGGCAATAGAGTTTGCTCCAGTCGGAAGGTTTCAGCGATGATGCTGCCCTCGACCAAGCCATCAAGAAGCTGGAGGCTGACTTGAAAAAAACGCGCAAGAAAGCCGCCAACGACGGTGACGACGTCATGGTGAACACCCCTTTTGGGGGCTTATAAGCTAAACTAATTGATTTCTGTCTTAGGAAGAGCCCTCCTTCCCGCTCGTCGACACCCCCGATGACCAGGTACGCCCACACCCTTTCAAGGGGCTTATCATACAAACACTTGGAACCGCAGCTTGACGAAGAGGGTCTGAAGGAGAAGAAAAAACAAAAACTCATCAAAGCTGGATTTGAAGCCCGCGCGCGGGCACGGCGTGAGAAAGAAAAGGCACTCGAGGAGCGCGCTGCTGAAGAGCGCAAGGAGGGCGAGGAGAGGGCCGCAGACCCATCAGCGTGGGTCGCGCGTGTCCGCGCTGAGCACACTTCCGTCATGGAACGCATCAAGGAGCGTAATAGGCGGAAGGCTGCACTAGGCGACCGTAAGAGCGCAGCAGCACAAGCACGGATGAAAAATATTGCCACTCTTGCCGCCGACGAACGTGTCGGGAAAAAACGACGTAAAGGAGGTGGGGGTGCGTGTGTCAGTTGCGGTTTGCTAGCTTCTTTTCTCGCTCACGATTGGCACTGTAGAGGATATGTTTGGTGCAGACGACGAGGACTGGGCGATCTATCGCAAGATTGTATGTGTCCGCAGTAGCCTCGTTTGTGTCACGTGCTGATCTTCCTTCCTTAGAACACCGCGGCCGTATCATCAGATGAGGAAGAGGACCTTACACAGCTACAGACCGTTGAGCAGAAGCTTCTTACGCACGACCCCACCTTCGGGGTCGAACAGACGCACGCCGCACTCTCCTCCCAACGTTCAGCGTTTATGTCCGCCTTTCGGCCGCAGTATGTCGACGGTGATGTTCAAGGTGTGATTCCTCGTCTGCCATCGCAGATGCATGGGATATAGAAGATCTGACAGTCCACGGCGTTTTACCGCAGGTCGCGCGCGGATCCACCTGAGTATTGAACGCTGGCGCGTGTGCGAGACCTGGTTCGCGCCAAGCATGGCGGGCGTCGACAGTGCCGGGCTTGGCGAAGTCCTACAGAACGTCCTCGCTTCGTTCTCCCTTGCCGACCGTGAGCGTCTCGTCCAGGTGTGCTTTTTTTTTTCTCTCTCCAAGTCCTCTTCATCCCCTTGTCGTCCCTGACGGTTCACCACTCTCGCCTTCAACGCAGAACGTGTTTCTCACGGGCACCCCAGCAAAAATGTCCGGTCCCACGGACCGCTTGCACGCGACGCTGCGGCCGATCCTCCCACCAGAGATGCCCCTCCACATCGTGCGCGCCGCGGACCCGTCACTGGACGCGTGGCGCGGCATGGCCAAGTTCGCACAGACAGAAGAATTCGCGCGCGTTGGCGTGAGCAGGGCTGAGTACGACGAATGGGGCGGAGAGCGCGTGCGCCGGTGGTGGGGCGGGAACTGGAATGCGAGCGTAGCGTGAGGGGGCGCGCGCGGCACGGTCACTCATCCTGGCTCTCGTCTGCGGCAGTGCACATTACGTCTAAGTCGAGTGGGGAGAAAGTCCGGAGTTGCCGCGGGGATTTGGTATAGGCATGGGCATGGATAATGGACCATATGTGGTGACTGGCGTTGGCAAGCAACACCGCCACTCCGCGCAGCGCCGCTTTTTGTCGAATCTTGTAGCCAAGGAGGTTTGTGAGCCGGTTTTGAAGTAGGAATACGATGTACAGGGGATGATAACCACTTGACGTTCGGGACTCCGCGCGCGTCGGAACTGTGAGCGGTAACAGTCAAGTCCCAAAATCGGGAAATGGCTTTATAGTGCATTATAATAAGGTTACAATTGGTCATAATAAGTTGTAATGGTATTAATATTGATATTCTTTTCGATTATAAGTGTTGCCTGCCAAAATAAAGTACTCGGTAATATGACAGCTCTCGGCACAGAACAACCATGCTGTCACCAAGCTAGGTAGACTTTCACTCAATATTTTAATCACTGGGGTCTGAGCTACCCATGCGAGGTATTCACTGTAAGCATATGCTTAACATTTTTCATGTGCTGACGACATATAAGTAGCGGGTTGCAGTGCATCAATTGAATACAGTATTACCAATACCAAGAATAGTAAAGTGGTTACTGGTTACCACGAACCAGTACCACGGATGGCTTGCTAGTGAAAGCAACGTAAATTTAGCAAGTCAAAGTCTGCAGATTCTACGCATGAACTTGAAGTAACTTAGGAGAAGTAGGGGTTTAATTAACTGTTTCGTTGTTTCCAAGTCGTAACTTGATCCACAACCTGTCACAATCTAGGCGCCAAGGTTTAGTTGGTCCGAGTCGCCGCTGGTCCGAGTCACACACACCTTTACGAACGCTTTCTTCACCCTCAAAGGAAACAAAGCGCGCAATTGGGATTTTGGCGCTCAACTGACCTGCCACGAGGCCGAGGGCCTTTCACGCCTCATTCCGCGGGGCCACCGGGGTATTGTCCCCGTTGCTCTTGTCTTCAACTACACACTACAAAGCAAAAACCGATCCGAGTCGCATGGGTCGTTCCAACGTACAATCCCAGCAGCTATCTATACCGAAGAGCGTAGTCGATCTAGAGTGGTTTCAGCCAGAGCGGTTGAGGGACCTTGACGATGCTAGCCTCGATGTGGCACTTTATACCATTCAACAGTTTGTTCGACCAGACACGCTCGATTTTGTCTTCGAGGTCGCTTTAGAGCGGCGCGGGTGTATAGAGTTCCTTTTGTCATGTAAGTTGCACTATTTTTGGTGCACGACATGATCGACATTATTCTTTGTTAGCCCTATCCGACGATAAATTCCTCTTCGTATTGAGCTGGGTCAACAAGGTGTTTCCATACAACCTAGAAAGCTATTCTGCCAAGACTCTCTGTGCTAGGCTCCTTTCGACCATTTCCGTGTCGCTGCTCTTCTTTCAATATCCGGACAAGGATTACAGGCCGGAGGACTTGGACTCGTCTCACCAATACGTAGTACTTTCAAACACCGTTCTCCAAGCCCTTCCCGACGTCATTCAAAGTTCCTTTCCGGAAATCGATGAAGACTCGTCGGACTCGGAAGATTTCCCGGTGGTGAAGCGGAAGAAAGCCTCTCAGAAGGCGCGGAAATATGCCAAAAAAACCCGGCAGGCGGCCAAGTCGGTCGACGCGACACCGTTCCGGGCTCTCCATCTCGACCTACCCACTTCCCGTGATGAAGCGAAGGAGATGGCGCTGGAGATTCTAGCCAAGCAAAAGGACATACTTATGGTAACTACTTGAATTTTTGTCCGCTGCTCCCGGCTTCTCAACAAACTTTGTCTCGTAGTCGTACCTGAACACTGTTCGTCTTGAACCACTATCGGATGCGTTCAAGAGAAACTATATCCCCGTCACCGTCATTGAAACGACTATCAGAGACAGTGACGCGCTCCTAGCCAACTCATCGGCTCAGGATATTGAGATACCAGAGGAAGTCCCTGCAGCTTATCCTCAAGTTCAACCGATGAAGGCTGCGCTGTATTTCGACAGCGTCGAGGGGTTCGGCCAGTGGCGAATTCTGATTTCGGGGCGAGCAGACCGCAATCTCCGTGAGACAAGGAAGAAGGACACAAATCTTTTTCGCATAACGCTCAAGAAGATCAAGTGCCCACTCGTTTTCGTCTTCGTTCCTGTATGCTGTCTAATGCGAAATTAATGTAGAGAACTATCGAACGGCCACTTCTCGGATGACAACCAAAAGCGGTTGACTGGCACGAATACCCCAGTTCCCATCTATGAGGCAAAGATGACGCGCGATTCTCGCCTCGTGGTATGTTCAGCGTCTCGTCATGCAGTCTTCCAGCCTCACCAAAATGCAGTACCAAGTTGACTGTGTCCAGGATTTTGAAACCCACGTAGGTGTACTAGTTTCAACCCTGACTTTGAGGTTAATTGCCCTCCACCCTAGGCCGAGTCTCAAGGTACGACCGTCTGGACCAGTCAGCGTATATGCCCTCACTATCGCACATGCAGCTATCAGAGTGTTTGGAATATATACTCACGCGCAACTGGACAAACGCCTGTGGGATTCCATGGGATATCAACTCTCACGCAAGGGCAGAGAGTACCAGAAACGGTGTGTCTCCTGTGAAGGACTTTGGCCCAGCCTTACCTACCGTATGGCAGTTGTACGTTCCGGGCAGACCCCGTATATAAGGGTGACAAGGTCGTACCCCCGGCTTCGTTCCCTGTAGCACCGCCCCCTGACTTCAAGATGATACCCGACGAGCTTCCTACTGTCAATGACGAAGTGCTAGAAGAGGTTCGTCGAAATCTGTCACCTTATAATTTACTGCTGATCAGCCCTTAAGCTCCACGCGCTGCTTGTGTTAGCCCACTCCTCTAGCAGGGATCCATAGACTCGCTGACTAGTGACCATAGACTTGAGAAGTTTGTCGCATTCTCACAGGTAAGTTATTTCTCGCGAATCCTAGCCGACAACGCTGCTCACCATCGATGCAACCCCAGGCGCTGCTCACGAGTATGTCATCCCCATTCGTGACTAGATGCTTCGACACATACGTCTGGAGCAGGTATCCTCACGGATCAAGAAGCCGTTCACGTGTTCCAAGTCTCGTAAGCCCTATTAACAGATTCCCAAGTGTGTGCGTTATAATATCCGTGCTTTGTGCAGCCCTCATGAGCAAGAGATTATTGAGCACGCCCACTCGTGCTTCGTCCAGGGACGCAGTGGTACAGGGTATAGATTACGGACATCTTCCACTCCAATGTCTTACGTGACACACAGAAAAACTACGACCATGCTCTTCAAAATGTTGGGCATTGAGAATTCTTGGCAACAAAATCGTGGGCTTCGTCCTGAACGCCCACGCCAGCTTTTTGTTACGCAGTCGAGAATGCTTGCTGACAAGGTCGAAGAGTATTTTATCAAGCTGCTTCAGTCACTCGTCCTTGCATCGCGAACCGAGATCGGAATTTCAGACCTACTTGAAAGACAGAAGAACAGAGAAGAAGCGGGGTTGGTGGACCACGACGAGGCTCAGAACTGGCGGGAAGATCTCCCTAGGAGATTCAGCGAACTCGAAGACATACACTTTCCTATGTTTATCACATTCGACAAAGTGCGAGATGCCCCTGTTTCTCATCTTTTGTGGTGTTGATGGCCATATCATCAGTTATCTGCGATGATCGAAGCGGATATGGGCTATTATTCAGGCACTGCAGCTGAAGAAGGGACAGGCCAACAAGCGGTGCCCAGCGAGTACATGCTCCAAAGACGGAAGTCTTTTATATCATTTGATATTTTCCGCCAGGAGTATTGGGCGCACTTTCCGCAGCCCCTTACAAAAGGCCTAGGTCCGCCACATTTACTTAGCCCCAAAGCTGTTCTTATCCCCCCTCCTTTGGGCAGATGTCTCGCTCATATTCAGCGAGTTTATGGGTGAATACCACACTACACTCATGTCTTTATTACCTCGATGTTGATAGCTCGCTTCAGGTGTCATCAAGGGTTCCGAGATGACTCTCGATTCGGAGAGTCATTTCCTCGATTATGAGACGTATCTGAGTCTCAGCTCGCGAACACAAGCTACCTTTGCAAACAAGCGCAAGGAAATCTACGCTCTGTTCGAGGTGTATCTAAAGATGAAGCGTGACCGTAGAGAATATGATGCCGCAGATCGGTAAGGTCTAAAACGTTCTCATTGAATCTCCTCGTCCTTACCCATATGTTCCACAGGACGCACTTAATCCTGCACAGCATGGCGCAGGATGGCATGAAGGGTCAAAAACTTGATTTCCTGTTCGCTTTCTCCTGAGCTTGCTTGGTCCAAAGCTCAAACCCTTGAAACAGATATGTCGACGAAGTTCAAGATAACTTATTAATTGACGCAAAGCGTGGGCATCTTTCGGTCCCACTCCATGTTGATTACGCTCAACTTCCACGCAGTCCTGAGATCCATTTGCCGCAACCCAGATGGTCAATTTTGGGCAGGGGATACCGCTCAGACGATCTCTGTCGGCAGCTCCTTCCGTTTTGACGACCTGAAAGCCTTTTTGCATCGAAATGAGGCAAGTAATAGTCATCACTTTCAACTCATCTGTTTCGAGCTAATTTTGGATGCATCAGGAACGTTTGAAACAGCAATTCACGCAAATGTCTGCACTCCATCCACCTAAGTCTTTCCAACTTGTCACCAACTTCCGCTCGCACGGCGGGATAGTGAGGTGTGCGCACTCAGTCATAGTTCTTATCACAAAATTCTGGCCATATGCAATCGACATTTTGCCCGAGGAGAAAGGGATTGTCGATGGAATAAAGCCTGTTTTTTTCAGTGGCTGGGATCAGGACAATGTCAGATACGAGTCATTTCTCTTCGGCACAGCGTTCGTATAACTCCGTGCTTCTCTGCATCTGCACTTAATATGCTTCCACAGAGGACGTCATATAGAATTCGGGGCACAGCAATGCATCTTGGTGAGGAATGACACGGCTAGGGATAAGCTACGGAATCAAGTTGGCGATATTGGTTTAATCATGTGCGCCTTTTCTTCGTAGCCCAATTGCCTGAGAGGTTAAAAGCCTGTAGGACGCTCTACGAGAGCAAGGGCTTAGAATTCAACGACGTACGTTCGTTTCAAAACTCCTCTCTGTTCGGGATTATCGATCCCCCCAGGTTCTCCTATATAATTTCTTCGAGGACTCTTCTGTCGACGTTGCACAATGGCGTGTCGTTCTCAACGCAATCAACCGTGCTCGACGTGAGAAAATTCCTGCTCCAACTTTCGACGAGAATCGACATGCAAGCGTCTGTTCCGAGGTGCGTTGGCTTGCAGGTTTGCTTCCGTTAATACACCTCATACCCCCAACAGCTGAAATTCCTTTACGTTGCCATCACGAGAGCTAGGAAGAACCTCTGGATCGTCGATCGCTCTGAGACAGCAGAACCAATGAGGGTAAGGGCTATATATCTCCGCAGGGACAGGCTACTTACCCGCTTCAGATATATTGGTCTTCGGAGAATCTCGTTCAGAATTGTACACCAGGCACTGACGTACCCCAACTTGCCGTGTCTTCAACTCCAGAAGAATGGGCCAAGATGGCGAGGACACTATTCTCGCACAAGCGCTACTTCCAAGCCATGCACAGCTATGAGCGCGCCGGGATGCCTCGCGAGAAAGCCATTGCTTATGCATACCATCTTCGTGAGCAGGCACGCGGGATTCCTGTGCGCAATCGTCCGGGAGACAATGAGCGACGGAACGCATATACCAAGGTTGCTGAGGCTTTTTTGTGTTCGGCGCAAGAGGCAGTTATTCCCCGTGAACGAAGCGAGTACTACCGTATCGCAGCTGAAGCATTCCTGGTTCTGGAAGATCATGCCCAGGCAGCGCATGCTTTCGAAAAGGCTTCAAAGTTTACAGAAGCCGCTCAGAATTATCGCCATGCAGGCATGTTCGATGAGACAGTCTCTATCATCAAAAATCACAGCAACGCCGTGGACTCTTCAGTCGCGAGTAAGCTCACGGACGTTGCGAGGTACTTTTATCTTCAACGGGGAGATCTCAAGTGTGTTTCCTTCTTCTGGTTTTTCACTATCTCCTCTTAAACTGGTCTGCAGGAAAGCGTCTGGCCTTTTCTCCAGCCCGGAGGAGGAGCTAGAATTTGTCAGGGACTGTGACCTTGACGTTGCTGAAGTCAATATACTCATCTCGCGAGGCCAGTTTTTTGAGGCCGCAGATCTTCATATTCGAGAGAACAGGATGCTCGACGCAGTTCAGGTTCTTCTCAAGGACAAAAATTCGAAGGAAGCAACACGGCGGGCATCCCAGAGCTTGCTTGGGGCTCTCTGGAACGTCCTCTCCTTCGGCGTACTGTCCAACGAGTTGGACACCGAGTCTCAGGCCAACCTCGGAAGGATCATGCGACTTGTTGGCCAGCTTGATCCTTCTACCCTCGAAGGACGGACTCAGCGAGAGGTCAGATGCCGTTATTTCATCGGTATGATCATGAGCTGATTGATCATCAGCTCCAAATGTTCGCAGCGATTTACAATAGTGACGAAGCGAAATTAATGGCTCTTGCAAATAATCTCTTGGTAGATGAAAACAAACCCGCGGCTCTCCTCTGCCTTGATCTCTTCTTCCGGAATCTGAGCAAGGAGACTGTCCTTCCTAGCTCCGACACTCAAGTTCTTCTCATGACAATGGCTCTTTGTGACTATTCAGACCTCGTTCAGCAGGTCCTCACTGTTCTCGAGCCATGGACCAGGCAGACCGTCCAGAAACTTTTCTCATTCACCGTCGATTCCGGGGGCCGTCTATGCCTTCCCCGTGGTACATTCCTGCATGCCTGCTTCGAAAGGTCTCAACGGCATCCATCGGATGCGGATGCCGTCGTGGAAGTGAAGGCCTTCTACGGTCTGTATCAATCTGCACTCCGTCGGCGATTGAAGGACAAGCTCGAGGCATATTGCAAGCTGTGTCTAAATGTCCGCGTATTTGATCCATGTGAAAACACCATTTCCGGGCGCAGGTGTGACAGAATTGGGTGCCAGCGACAACACGAATTCGACCACGCGTGGTTCGATCAGCGTCTACAGTTCCATTTGTCCCAAATTTTGATCTTGCACTCGCTTCAATTTTTTGGTATGGAAGCAGGACAGAACATTCATCGGTTCGTTATTTGACTTTCAAAGCGTCGTCTGCGCTTATAATGCATTCTGAAGCATCTGGTTCGAACGCCTTTATGACGCCATTAACCCAACACACCATGCCTTCGGATCTTCCACGAATATCGCACTTCACGCCAACCGCATAACTTCCCGGGCATTTGACTTGTTGAAGACCTTTTGGATTTGGCCTATGCTTCACAATCTGGACCCCCATTTTAATAGGCACAAGTTTTTAACAACATTCCTGAGTTTGGTAGACTTGGGTGCCTTCATCGACAGCAGAGCGCTCGTCGACCACATGAATCGCACCCGTTTAGTTCGACAATATCCCCCACCTCGGTTCATCCGCAATACGACACGCAGATATGTGATCCTAGAACTAATCGACTTCTTGCATGGAAGGGAATACTGGAGCATCAATGCTGGTGCAATGTTTATCCAGTATGTTTCGGTGATTCCATTCTTGAGACCCAATCTGAAGGAATACTATACCTTAGACACATTCTCAGTAACAAGATTCAAGTTGAGCTCACGGTGTTATGCCGGCTTTTGGAGGTTATCGTAGGCTCGTTTGTCATGGCGTTGGCCTTCAAGAAGAAAGGATCACCGCACGGAGTGACGCTCCCACGTAGCTGGATCCTTGAGAATGTGCAGAAACTCTACAGAGTGCAAAACAAGGACGCGCACTCCAACGCGGCTTGGGAAATGACGAAACCCTTCGAAGATCTCTTGGAGCGCGTTTACAGTGGCAACGACCCTGGTGAGTCGGACGTAGAGTAAGCCTATCTGGTTACTCAGTCCAGTTAGACGTCCTCTTCCACCAAAATAAATCCCTTCACTCCGTTCCCGTTCGCGTCAGAAATTTGGCCCTGGCGAGATTGTATGTATTGGCTAGGGACACTCTTCACCTGAGATTGCTAACGGAGAGCATTGTTCCAGATGCAGGATCATCTGTTTGCGTGTGTTTCCAATCCAATTTGTGACCCAACGATGTTGCTCACAAGCATGTTAGTGGGGTTCAATATGGGGAGGGCCCCTATAAGGGATTTGATCTTGGAATCGATCACATCCCTTCGGAAAAAAGATGCCACAAGACAGTTCTCTTCCCTGTACAGCTCGTTGGTGTAACTTCCCTTCTCGATGAACACCGCTGAACAAAACTTAGGTATGTCTACGCGCACAATTGGTCACAACTGGCTGCCACAGTCGCGTCGTCGATCTCTCCAACACCGCTTGACGAGATGGTAATTCTACTGGACGAAAACAAGAACACCCTGCATACTTTTCGTGGGGTCCGCTCTGTAAAGTTCAAGGACGTCAAGGACATTCGTCGACAACTTACCTTAGTCGCTGGCCCTGCATCGACGCTGAACCCGACAGCGGCACCATTCATCCCCTCTCATGCGTTCTTGCAGGCGAACGGCACAGAAACCTCACTTGAAGCCACCGCGGATGAGACGAATGAGGATGACCCGACGCAGGAGGGCGCAGAAGAGGAAGATGGAGAACCGCCCGAGGAGGCCGACGTTGACAAGATGATTGAGTCCATTGGGACCAGAGTTACAGAAATATCAGAAGACACTCTAGCCAAACAGCATTCCGCTGCAAAGACGTTGCAGTTCTACTATCGTCGGCTGCTGGCCCGTCGTGAGAATCGAATCGCTAATCCAGGACTTGGACTACCCAAGACTCGACAAAACCAGTTTGAAGCCTTTGCGCGAGCGGCAGAGTCTATCGAGTGGCCGGAAAAATCACTTTATCGGCCTATTTTCCTAGGAGCCCTCCCTCATTTGCTTGTCTGCCTTGACTATACCTGGTCGGTAGTGATGGATGAGAAGACGAAGGTGAAGAGGCAAGCCAGCCGCCAACGTGAGAAACACCAAGGGATTGAGGAGCTTATGGAACGGCAAACGTGTCTAAAGTAAGTGCATGATCAACTCGATGGGACCTATACCTAGCTAACCCCGGGTACTGCGGCTCAGTGCGGTGATTAAGCGCATTCAGTCCTTCCAAACGACTCTCGAAGCCCCGTCGGACTTCCACAAGCCTCGAGACCTCAAGCAGTTGGAAGTCTATGTAGGACATGTCAGCAGCATCCTTGACGAGGTGCCACGGGCAAAGGAGGAGCTGTCCTTTGACATGACAATGGCGTGCGCGTGGAAGAGACATGTGAAGGAAAAGCACAAGCGAAAAGTTGAGAAACCAGAATTGAACACAGATGATCTCGACGGGATGTATTAGTTTCTAATGTTACCTATCCTACTGGTTCTGTTGTCTGCAAAACTTGGTGCGGCGCGCGCGTTTCTGATCATCGACCTGAAGTATAACTGTGCGGGCGATCGCGAGTGATACACCACGCTGGAGAAAACCTAGCTGCGCCTGTTTTACGCACAGAGACTCGAAAGTTCGGCGTTGTTGAAGTCTTTGAGGGACCGACACCACTAGTAAAGGTGTGTGTGTACAGTAATAAAATAAAAGAGTCGGGAGCATCGTGATAGCAAAGCGTCGAACAATTTCGGGCCTTTTCCGGGCCGAGCCAGAGCCAAAATAATTATCGCCGGGCGTTACAATTCCTTATAAGCGCACTTATAAGGAAGCTACGGACTGGCTAACTTATTTATAAAGCATTATAATATAATGTATTCAACAATGCCTTTCTCACAGCGCGGCGTGTTCAGCTGTTTTTTCAACTTCTGAGCCCTCGCACAGCCAGACGTTGTTCGGTCCGTATCCTAGAGGCCCGTGACACTGTATCATCTCTTCATCTACTGTGGGGCCATCTCCCAAACCCGCGACAGAAGGCAGCTGACACGGCGAAATGGCATCAGCAAATTGGTCAGAAAATCATGAACCCTCATGAGGTGTCATGAAGTCCAAAAAGGGCAAAATGCCCCGGAATCCCAACCCACCTTCATGATGCATTTTAATGAAACCCCCTTTTTTGACAAATTGCCGAAATAGTTTATGGACCTTGTGATGAATTTCTGAGTTTATAATGACTTTTGGCTGTCATGAGGGATTATAGATGTTCATAATATATTTTGGGGGTTTATGAGACTTTTCGGGATTTATGAGGCATTTCAGGACTCATGAGCCTTTTTGAGCGTTATGAGGCATTTTGAGCATTATGAGGTGTCTCGTAACTTAAGAAACATTTTGAGGCTTATGAGCCCTTTCGAGATTCATGAGGCATTATATTCATAAACAGTAGCACTATGGACAAAATAAACTAATACCCAGTGTTTCTCATGTATACAGCATGTGCCACACTCTTGCAATCTCTCGCGCGCTGTGTGCGCGCCCTCGCCTCCACCACTTGTCATTCAACACCTCCATCTACCACCGTGCTACGTGCCCACGCTGTGTGCGTTCTCACCTCCGTCGCTCATTGCACAGCACTTGCTGTTGCTGTGTGTACTGCCGCCGGGCCACACGCATGCGCTCTGGCCTCCGCCGTTTGTCGTGCAGCGCCTGCTTCTGCTGGTGCTGGTGCTGTGCGTGCCGCCACCAGGCCTCTGCAGCCAGTCACGCCTCTTCACCCTGGGGTTGTTGGTCCCTTGCACGTTCTGCTGCCCTGTGGTGGCACACTGCGACACGTTCCTACATGTGCATTTTACTCCGCGCGTTGGGATTGTGTGTGTGTGTGTTTTGTCAGTCACCATGAGGCGGTGCGTGTAAGACTGGGAACACGGACGCACCATATGTTCCTCCTTCTGGCGTGGCCGGCGGTCAGCATTGTGTGCATTGGCAAGCTCGGTGACGGCGAGGACAGCAGCGGAGGGTGTGTTGGGGTTCGCGAGCTCGCTGACAATGTTGCCAGGTTTGAGGCCTTTTTCAGGGTGATTTCGGCTAGCACCTTGTCCATAGTCGTCCACAACCCACCGTCCATCTGCAAATAATAATAATTTTGAAAGTTTTAGCGAAAGACAGGGAGAGAGAGAGACGGTACAACAACATACCGATGAGCGTTTTTGTGCCGTGGGATTTGAACACGCTGCACGCAGTGATGAGCATAATGCTGCGTGTGCGCAGGTGAACAGAACTATGCAACCTTCTCCAGTGGCGAACGTGTCTAGCCTGAACAGGGTGCGGGTGGGACCGGGATGTATCTAGAGATCAAGTATATGCGTGGTGGCACCCCCTGGTGAGCGATGAAGGAAACAGGGAAGTACTGTATTGGGAACACGCGATTACTAATACGCACCCAGTCGCATACACCCGCCTCGAGGTCGATCTGAACACTGCGCGGTCAACGGCCAAGTGTGAGCCAAGTTTCCTGACCTCCGAGTCGATGAGGAACTCTTTTTTGGGTTGAGCTTGTGTCGCTGCATCGTGTTGTAATCACTGTAGCTATTACATAGAAAAAAGAAAACGTTAGCAAAAGAAAAAAGAAAAAAAAAAAGCACACCGGAAGCTTGGGAGGCATTACCTCCCAAGCCTCTACCTGTTTGTTTCATTCCCTTGTGTTTGACCACTGTTTGTCGCCGTCACTGGAGGTCGCGATGGATATATGCGGTGTCATTGTGACTTGAAGGTTCTGAGCCCAAAAAGGCAGGCAGGTCACGTTGTCACTGTCACAGGTTGGCCCAAGCCAGACCCATGCACTCACAGTCGAAGGTATGTGGTGGAGGAAGGGGAAAGAGAAGTGCGATTATCCTGTGATCAATAGTTATACCTGGCCACTCCGCTCCCGTCTCTGAGGCACGTGCTCTGGGATTGTCAGCGTGCTGAGACCGGTCCGGCACGGTATTCCCACGGCACGTGCTTACCTCAGAGACGGGAGCGGAGTGGCCAGGTTTTTCTATGTCCCCGGAAACCTCCGAGTACTCCTTTTCGCTGCATTGCTAGTACCCAACACTTGCTTGGGTACATTCTCTGTGTCTTATAAATAGTGTGTAGGACTGATGGATATTTTCGAACCCTGAGTCTCTGGCATAACGCATGCCCTGCTGAGACTGTTTCCACTCTCCAGAAGGCCGGATTTTATTGGGTCTGACATTAGACTTCGCATGCTAGCATATACTCGGGGCCTTCATAGGTGGACGCTCCATAACATGGCGAAGGATATGGAGGGCCGACCGCGGCTTCGTCGTCTTCACCTTCGACCGGCGCGGCTTCGGGCGTACCGCCCTTGACCCGAAGAAGTCCCAAGGTATAGTGTACGGCAGAATGGTCCTGGGTGACACGGATCAAATCCCAGATATCGCTTGGGCTCTAAGCGTTGCTCAAGAGGCAAATCCCACCGTGCCCCTGTTCCTCATGGGCCATTCTATGGTGCGTCACACCATCTTTCCTCCCTTCGCTACATCATCAAACCCTGCATGATAGCCCATGGCTGACACGAACTAAGGCGGCGGGTTGGTCCTGGCTTTTGCGACGCGGGCTAATACCCAGGATAGCGTCTCTCAGCTATCGGGCATCATTGCGACTAGTCCTTGCCTCCGCCTCGCCAAGCCGCTGGCCAGCATCGTACGCTGGCTCGGCAGTCGCGTACATGCCATCCTTCCGAACCAGAACATCCCTGCGTCCGTTGAACCCAAGGTATGTCTTTGTCTCCGCATCCAAAGGTCTACCCCACTCATAATTCCGTGCGGTCCGTTTAGTACCTGTCCCACGACCCGGCGGTGGTCAAAGAGAATGAGATGGACACCCGCCGCAGCGCGTCCCTACGCGCGGTCGATGACATGCTAACCAGGGTATGCCAGTCACGTGAAGTCAAGTTTTTGTAAGTTATGGTTGACACGATGTTGTCTAGGGTGAAAACCTGGTTACTAAAGACTACAAAAGGTGGCCCACTTCTCTCTCCCAGTATGACTGCGCCTTTGGCCGTGTCTTTGTCACGCTGATGCCTTGCAGGTCTTGATCGTGCCTGGAACGGAAGACATGGTATGCAGAGATTTCTCGGTTCTTGACCGGATTCACGTACAACAAAGTCTGTGACAACCATTGTACTGTGATAATATCTCTCTGATAAGTTCCATTACCAGGACTGGCATGCTTATGAACTGGTCCCTTTTCTTCTCCTGGGCGTTTTCGGCGGCGTGTACGGCGCATATTTCTCAAAGTTGAATTACAGATGGAGCCGCGATGTGCGGAACAAGACTTGGCTCAAGAACCACCCCATCGCAGAAGTTCTCTTGGTTGGTTAAGCTTTGCACATGCTGAATACATCCAGAGCTGATCTCATCTCAAGATTACGGCGATTACGACGATCTTAAATTTCGTAAATGGATATACGCTCATGGGTGGCACAGAGCTCGTTTACAACCTCTTCGCCGTGTGTCTCCTGGGTTCACCCAATACCCACGCGGGTCTTTGCGTACTTGACCCTGGCAAACAGACATTCCACGTCATGCGCATGATTGCAGTCGCGCTCGTCGTAAAGGCTGCCCTCACCGTTGTAACCTTCGGCATCAAGGTTCCCGCGGGTATCTTTATCCCGACCCTAGGTGTTGGCGCATGCGCTGGTCGCATCGTGGGGCTTGTGGTGCAGTACGCGCGGTGGCGTTGGCCTACCGCGCCTGTCTTTGCCTCTTGCCTGGAAGATTCCCCATGCGTGATCCCAGGGTTGTATGCGATGGTTGGTGCAGCAGCCGCGTTGTCTGGCGTCACGCGGACAACAGTTTCGTTGGCTGTGATCATGTTCGAGTTGACAGACACTCTCACGTATGCAGTACCAGTCATGCTTGCTGTCCTGGTTGCGAAGACCGTCGCGGACGCTCTGGAACCCAAAGGGATCTACGATCTTGTGATCGAGTGCGCAACCCTTTGGTATTCTGCCGCAGTCTTCTGTGCTAATGAAGATTCAGGCTTTCTCAGCTCCCGTACCTCAACGCGAAGCACCAATACCTATGGGGCGGTCTGACCGTCAGTGATGCCGTGAGTTCACATCCCTCTTGTTCCTCCTCGCAGACACCTGATGGGTACCTTATCCGCAGATGGATCGCGACGTGGAAGCCATCCATTTCGGGCATTCGAATACGGTGTGCACCCTGCGGGACCAACTTGCAAAGGTTGCTGCTGCAGGCTACGGATATAGGGTTCCCTATCCTGCGCAGCGACGAGGATGGGAGGTCACGCATGCTTGGTTTTATCGGTGGTAATGAGCTAGAGCATGCACTCAGTACGCCTTCATCTGCTACCCGTCTCCACGAGTCGCCCGAAAGCTAATCTGGCACGACTTGTCCAGGCATCGTTGCGGAGGAGGCGGATCATCCCGTGTCATTTCATCCGAGTCGTCATCTCTACAGATCCCTCTCATCATCCTCCCTCTCGTCGATTCTGGAACACCCTGAGGATCCATTTGACTTTAGCGTGTACATGGATAAGGTACGTCCTTCCGTGAAACGTTCTCCGGGGAAATTCCTCATTACAATCACGCAGACTCCACTGACCATTAGCATAAACTCCCCGTTGGAACTTATACAGCAATTTTTCTGGCAGTTTGCGTTGGTCTCGTGGGAAGGCTGGCCATGACTGATAAAAGCCAAAAAAAAACGCCAAAGCCGATTCACGGTTGACCGGACTGCGGCAACCCGAACAATCCCTCCTCTCTTGCCTCCGCATCTGCCCGCTCGGCACAGATTCTGCATCCCTCCCCATACATTCCGATTTGTCTCTTCGCTCCCCATGACCTTTCCCAATGACTGCGTTATGAGCGTGCTTGGTCTCTGTACGAGGTGGCTCTCGGGCACTGGCACTCGCCCTCCGATGTTTTCCCCAGACCGAGACGTCTGGACCAGTGGGAGGATGGAGGAAGATGAAGGTGCAGCGGTCGAATTGCGACCTCTTCATAATCGACCCATGCTACGCCAGAGTCGGCCAGACTGCAGAAGCGCGGCGCAAGTTGGACTAATCCGACGTGGTTCGAGCTCACAGGAGTACCGCTTTGGTCCCCCCACGAGCAAGCCAGGTGCAGCGCCAGCGCTCACAGCGGCAGCAGCAGCGCAGCTCCAAGTACAAGTGCCCTTCATCCTCCACTCCACGCTCTCCATCACCGATCACGGCGGTCCGTCCCTCCCATCTACCAATCCTCCCCACACCGACTTATATTTTTTCTTTCTCCCCACAGGAGCATTCGAATTAACGTTCATTCCGCGTGCCAACGCCCTGGACGACTTTGCCGTCGAGCTCTACCTCGGCGCGGGCGCCTCGAGCGCTACATGCAGCCAAGTGACCGGCGGCAGCGAATGGACGTACGTGCCGGCACGGTGCACGCTGCGCTGATCGCTGCCACCGGCCGCAGCGCAGTCCTCCGGAGGGCGCGGTGCGTCGGCTGCAGCGACAACGACGCTGCAGGGCACGTTTGTGAGCGCGGACGCGCACCCGCGCCCCGGCAGCGGTGGCAACGACGACGACAGCTGCAGCGACAGTGGCGACTGCGCGGCGACAGCAGCAGGGGGGAGGATTCAAATTATTCATTCCATACTCTGTCTCGTAGCTACAAGTCGATTTAATCTTAGTTTTTGTGATATGACTTTTGCCATAAAGCCTGCAGCCGCAGGACCTGATTCTGAATTATGGCTTCTCGTCTAGCATTATAATGCTTCATGATGCTTCATGATGCTTCAAAATTTCTCATAGTGTCCATTATAATGGTTTATAGTGGTTCATAATCCCTCATAATGTCTATTAATATGATTCACAATCCTTTACACTGCCTCATAAATACCTGTAAAGCATTGTAACGCACGGAAAATGTTTTTGGCTCCGGCAATGCCCGAAAAATGCCCAAAATATTTTGACCAATTTGCTGATGGGACACGGCTTCGAGAATAGCCAAGGGAAAGTGCTCACCAACGCAGCTGATGCTAGCTTCAATCATTCACGGGTGACATTTCAGGGCTTGTGTCCTCACGGGGGCGCCGGGTGAGTAGTGCCAGACTAGCAGCAAGAAAAGACGAGACAATGGCAAAGCACATAGAAAAAGCAAGCGTGTGGTCAGGAGGACGATGCACAAGAGACTATAAAGGTAGGGATATAGTTGGAGCCTGCAAACGCAAGATGCTGGCAGTTTGTTGAGTAACTTGCAATGACATTTGACCCTTATATACCACAGGGAAAGGGAAATAGAATTACTAGTGCTAGCACCCATGGTGCAGCCAGTCACCGTTAGCCCCTGGTCGCTACCTAGCAGGGTAAAACCAACGGAAACGCGTCGGAGTTCTTCCTTGCCCAATGCATTTGTCCACTGGCAATCCTTTCACGCGACTGTCCCATGTGCCGTGCTTTGTGCCGCTGTCAACGGAGTTGGCTCCGAGTGCCCCCCAGCGATTCTCAAGCCTGCTAGTTTGCGATACCAATTTCCTCTCTCCTAGGAACGCATGCCTCTAGGACTCACGGCCCCAGAATGTTTATGCTTGGCTGATTGTCATGGGGATGGGCGAGCAGCGCGGGGTTTGACGTTCGTACGGTGTCATGTCCTAGATGTAAAGGGTATTTACAGTGCTGACGGAGGTTCGATGTCTTTGAGTACTAGTACCCAGCCGGACGCAACACGGTATATGTTGCCAATCCATGATCGTGATAGGTCTCAAGTCAGGGGTCACAAGGATAGGCGAAGTGCATGTCATGCTGCTTCTACCTGTATATTCTAGGAGTGGTATTTACTATTATGCTCCTCACTCGGGTCTTATTAACGGTTCGTACCAGGGTGGGAGTATGCCACTATGCCACATCAGGTGCCGGAGCTTACCACTTGCAGTGACAGTCCCAATCCCAATGTTAACGCGCCCGTGAACACCCGTTTCAGGGGTTCACTCATCGTCACATCACCGCTTGCTCGCACAACGTAAGCAGCCAAGTAACACCGGATCAGATGGGAGTTTGAAATAGATCGATATCCCGTTATAATCCTTCCATACTCGATCCAGCTGGCAATCGGCCTTTCGCAGTTATCCGACTCGTGCCCTCATTCATCCATAACTCCGTGTCTACTGGCCGCGTGCATCACAAGAGGGCAATGGCAAGGGCAGGTGCGATCCTCCCTTCTCCGTGCCTCCGAATTATGCCTTACCACACCACCGTCTCAAACACCTCTAGCACTAACCAGAGAAGCAAAAAATCGTACTGGTCGTGTGCACATCATTTAGTCCAGGTACTTACCTCCATCTCCGAATGCATGAGATGGCCATCGATTATGTCCGCCAAAATACAGATTTCAAAGTCATGGGTATGTACATGAGTCTCGTCTCAGACCAGCTCAAGAAACCAGGTTTTACTTGGCGCTCATCATGGATGAACGTGCTGTTGCGATATCAGTGTCTCTTATGACAGGTCGATGTCTGTCATGTTCGACTGCAGTACCCCCCATCAATTACGCCCTGTATATCTATGAGGTAACGGCGGATGCACCTGGTTATCCTCGATTGTACCCTATCGTCGTCGTCATCACCGTCGCCATCTTCGTCACCGTGAAGTCAAGGAGGGTGGTAGATAGCTCCAGGTCAAGGTCATGATGCGAGCAGTGATGGCCGTGGCCGTCACTGTTTACCTCAACTGGATGTCCAAACTGAGCAGCTCCTGACATATTCCGAGTCCATCAAGTTGTTAGATGGCGGACAAAACTCGCCTTGGACATGTCCCAATCTCACCATGCTATCAAAGTTGCCGACCACCGACTTTTTGGCACCGTGACTTTCCAGAGCGACCGAGACTACAATAACCACGTCTGTATTGGATAGAGTGGACCGGGACGGATGGAAAGGACACAAACCGGATCTATGCATATGATCACGTCTGTCTCAGATACCCCACTGCACAGGGGTTTTCTTCCCGCTTCCTTCTAATGCGAAGTTGGGGGGTGTTCTGACCTATGGAACATGTTATCTTCTAGCTCCGGCTGTACCAGTACACCGACACTTCTCGGCTCATCATCCATCATGACCCGGATGACAGGCAGCATCTGGACCAGGAGGGACACATGGCCCTTATCACGAATGACGTTCGGGGGCCTATCTGCCGTCCCCTATGCCCTTGCATCAGGCATTCCCCTTGTTCGCCTTGCTTCTCCTGCAAGCGCGCACAGACAAAAGGTACCAGGGAAACATTCTCGTCATTGTCATGCTTCTGGGCTGCAAATATCTCCCTGTTCCCGGTGTTGCAGCGCATATCTCCTGCGCACAAGTCTCCTACATGACAATCTCAACCTCACTCCGGTTAGGGAGCTTGTCCCGGTCAGGAGGCGTCTTGTCTGCGCAAACGCGTCCACAGGCGCCTAAGCTCCCCGCATTTACCTATCATGTGTACTCGCGTTGAAAGGCGGCACTGCGTGGCCTGACGGCTTTAAATATGTGCTTTCGTCCCTATCTGCCAGTGGCAACAGCCTGTACGACTAAACACGCTACATGCATCTCTTCCACTCGTTCGAGAGGCGTGGATAGTAGGTAGGAATAGTGCCAGCGTCATATTGCGCATCCTTCAAATGTACCACCCTAAGACCGCCATGCAGTCCCACTAGCATTCTATTCCAATTCAAGGGCTGCGGTCGCGTAGCCACACCATCAGAAACTGGCACGGGACCCTGCCTCTCTACACGGTTTTTCTGATGACGAGATTTTGCTGCGTCCTGGTAACATAACCCGGTGAATTATACCACATACATCAGGCTCCGTGGGCGTAGCCCTTTCCGTAAGTAATGACGCGCTCGGCAGTGACAAGAAAGCACTCAGTACAATCCTGTGGTGCACGATCAGAACACCGTCCTCATTCTCGAACATCGGCTCCACGCGGTGCCATCGGCTGTCACATGAGCGAGAGATAGTCAAATTGGCCGCACAATCGCAATATTGCGCCTGTCCAACGTCGGATACATTTCTCCCTCCCCCGAGCTTAGCACTCACTTTCCCCTCCTGAGTCTCAGTTCTGGTTGTGTGCCGCACCCATATTTATCACGATTCGCCAGCAGCGGCGAACTTCCCCGACTTCTGTGAGGAATTTCGCGTTGAACGGTATAATGCGTATCCCAATATAGAAGAGTTACTTGGTGGCGTGCTGCTCGTGTGACCCGAATTTGATTGTCAGGGCGGTTACGGCAGCACGCTCTGGGCTTCTCCTTGTATCAAGACGCCACCCAAGTCCAACGAAAGAGAAATACCGGTCCGGGTGCCTGTGGACGCCGAGCTTGATATTGGTCCGTTATGACATCATCGAGATATGGATGCCTACGTACTGTCCTACCGATCGGACTGGCAGGCATCGAGTGGTCTGCACCATGCTCAGCACTACCCACCGTAACCTTTTCGCCCACAAACAAGGGAGAGTAAAAGTATCTGAACAGGCACAGGCGCCCACAAGCAGTACCGTGACACCCAAACTACGCCACGAAAACCATTTACAAATCAGCAAGTTGAGGCGTGGGAGGGTCCACGGATTCATCCGATTCGAAAAACGAAAAAGAAGCACTGGTACGTTGTGGGCCCACTTTGACTGCTTTCGTTTTACGCGTGGGTTCCATGCCTCTGCCGTAAGTACTACTAGTGGCCCCTGGCGCGGACGGCTGAACGTTCTGGCGATGGCATGGGTTGGGGTGTTATCGCAATATTAGGGTGCCAAGGTTGCATATGGTACGACGAAAAGATGAGAAGATTGGATTGCGACAATGACGAAATCCGACAAGTCACAGGGCTCAGTAGGTACTAGCAGTTCGGCCGATATTGTGCGACGAACCGATTCCGCGTACTATGGACGCAGACAGACATAACCAGTCATCGGACTGGTAAGTGGTCGCTGAGGAGGCATCGTTGCCGATAAACGGGGTGAGCCTCTCAGCACGACGCTAACTATAGAATATGCATTTCACCAGGCTGGGCGTTGGCTCACATATACTAGTATAAACAACAGGACTGGTCCCGCTCCATCAGCTGATCCACAATCACGAGGAATTCAGCAGCATTATACCAAAGTCCTGGTGCGAGACTTGGGCCATCGGATCACCCCCTCAGGTTCCCCTTTTCTTCTATCCTCTCCAAAGGGTATAAACCAGGGTCTCCACGTTCAACGTTATATTGAAAAAATTCTGCCGTAAAGATCATCGTTCTTAATTTACAGCGTAAACCATTGGTAATCGGTTCCTGGACGAGTCTGATAACGAAGCTCTCAGCCCCTCGCTCTCGCTGCACAGTCACTGTACGCAGGACGGGGTACGAGTGGATCCTTTCAAGCTAGCTAGATTTTTCCTTGGAGAGACATGCGTCCACGTAACACAGCTTTTCCAACTTGCGCCCTAAGAGGCGGTGGGTACCCTTACAGTGAGCATTTTCTCGGCGTTGGATCGAGGGACATATGTACGTAACCCTCTTGATCTCAAGGCACATCAGCCTCCTCTGGCAGTACAGGCTAGAACCATCCTTGGCGTAGGGCACGGCCATGCGGTGCTAAATCTCGTCTCTCGTTATCTCGAGGCTGCTCCATCCGGGTGTGCTCATGTGCCAATCGATGCCTCCATAACCACCGCAACCGAGTCAATCCACCACCCCTATTTTATTTTATTTTTAGTTTTGTTTTTATATAGTTCACCCGGGCGCTTCTGCGGCAAACTCGTCGTCGTTCAGGATGCCGCGCAGAGTCTCGCTGATCTGCGCGTATAACGCTTCTGTTGTTTCGTGTTGTCGTGATGAGTACGGGAGAAACGCGTACGGTAAAGAAGGGGACGCAACTGGACCGGGCCACTGCTGCGGCGTACTCTTGATTCGCGCGCTGCATGTCTTCCTCGAGCGTCGCGAGGCGCGCGGCCTGTGTCACACGACAAAAAATGGGGGGCCTGTCAGTATCGAGCCCAAGGGTGTGGTATTGCCACTAGGGATCAAACGGTGGGGGGTTGCGCATACCTGGACATCTTCCGGTTCCGGAATTGGGAGGTGCTGGATGAGATACTCGATCTGTTTAGCCTTCACCATTAGGTCGTCCACGAGTTCCCGTTTGTTCGCTATTGGAACGAGTGGGTCAGATGTAATTACAGAAAAGAAAATTCCGAGAGAAGGCCGTACCCTCAAAGACATCTGGAGGGTCGACCTTGTCCGGATTGCGCTGTTTCGTTACGGGGATCTCCTGCGAGACTTGGACAAAGTTGACGCGGGTGGTGAGGTACGCGATGGTGCGTGACATTATCGTGAGGAGCTGGCCACACCATACATTTTGTCAGCCTAATTTAGAGGGTTTTCGAGTTACCGGAGCGGGTGCTTGCGTTTTGAATCTCATCCTGGAGCTGAGTGATGCGGTCCATGCTCGACAGTTCCTGTAGCATCGCGGTCCAAGACGAGGAAGCGTTCCTATGATATTCTCAACAACATACACCAGCGTGACGAGTTGTATAACGTAAGACGTGACACGTCTTCTTCGTCGAGTGCCGCGTCGGTTGCTATTACGCTCCTTCGCTCTACATTCCATATACCTAAATCACACTTCCCATCTCAAACATGGGTAATGATGGTGGAAGCATCCCTGATCGGAGGGATCTCGTTCGCAGCAAACGAAAAGCCGAACAGGCCGACAAAGCCAATCAGACTCGTGCCAGGTGGTTCTTCTGCGCTCTTTCCAAAGTATGTCTGATTTGACTTGACTCCACAAGGAACACGTTCATGCGTGACTAACCATATATGCGTGCACAATAGCGTCCACTGCAAGAGCCCATCGTGTCATGCGACCTTGGGAGGCTGTACAACAAGGATGCCATGATCGAGTTTTTACTAGACCGGTCGGCGTTTGGCGATGGTGAGGAGATATGCGGGCATATACGTTCGTTAAAGGTGCGCCACACGTATCTCATTTGAATGGTCTCGAGAGCTCACACGAAATCTCGTTTACCTCAGGACGTCAAGACGCTCTCGCTTACACCCAACACTGCTCCAAAGTCGGACTCACCCAACTCGACCGTTGACCGGGGAATGTTCGTCTGCCCGCTCAACTTCAAAGAGATGACAGGGGTGGTTCCGTTTGTGTACCTATCCACTTGCGGCTGCGTGTTTTCTCAGGCTGGGCTGAAAGCCGTCTCTTCCTCGACGCCACCATCGGAAAAGGGGAAGGATAAAGATAAGGCTGCCGGTAGCGACGGGGACGTGCCATCATCCGATGGACAATTGGACATCTGCCCGCAGTGCGCGACCAAGTACGATCGGACCGAGGACGTAAGAACACTTAATCCGGGCGCCGAAGAGGAGGAACGTATGCAAAGTTTGATGGAGAGGCGGCGTGCTGCGGCGAGCGTCAAGGGGAAGGGGAAGAAGCGCAAGGCAGCAGGTGTGGCTCCGGAAGGGGCCGAAGGGGAGCAGCCACCACCTGGAAAGAAGAGAAATGGACCGGGAACTGCGAGCCCTGCGCCATTGATAGGACCGACGATTATGGCTGGGGCGAGCCGTGCAGTGGCAAGCAGCCTAGCGATGGAAGAAGCGAAGCGTAAAGCTCATATGAGCGATGCTGTCAAGTCATTGTACCGACCCAAAGATGGCAAGCCGCGGAAGGAAACGTTTATGACCATGAACACTTTCACGAGGGTGAGTCAGTCACTTTCTTTTGATCGCCTTGTTTAGTCTGATCGATTTATTGTCTCTTCTTCATAGTACGCTTGAGTGACTGTGCTGTACCTGTATCTGTCATCTGTACTACGTCATATTCTTAATAGAAAATGAGAAGCTTTTGGTAGCACTACGGTAGCTCATTTTCAATTCGGGATTGTGGTGACTCCACAAGCGCTCGTAGTAAAGGCCCACCCCGCACACCTCGGCCCTGGGCAGGTACAATACTGTTCAGTACAAGGCACTCTCCCTTCCTTTGGCCCACTCGACCAAGAGATAATCCTTTAGAATTATTATGCCCATTTCCAAAAGACCAATATCGTCTATCGTGTTTACCGTAGTTCATCGTCGCTTCTTTCACCTGCTCCCATCCAAACGATTTCCCAACCACGTTGCACCTCGTTCGCCAACTGCACGGTCACTTTGCCATAGCGTAAATAATCACGGGGCTCTTTCTACGTTATATAGTCGCGTGCCCTCTAATTCCTACTCCCATTCCCGTCCCAATTCCCCCGTCCCCCCTTCAAGTTCCCCTCCCATCCTCCTTGCCCGCCGTGTTCGGCCCCGCGCCCTTCGTTTCTCCCCCTTCCGTACTCCCTCCTCCTCTCCTGCAATGCGCATGTATGTCTCTACAGAACGGCTGTCTAGCGCATGGCGGCACACGCCAATGAAATGGAACCCCCTCCCCTGGTTCGTCGGCGCGCTATTGCTCGTCCTCATCCAGTATCAGCGACATCGCTCGGAGAAGGAGGTCCACGTTGACGAAGATGGGCATGAAGTTATCAAGCTTAAAGGGCCGTGGCAGGTCAGTCAATCCTTATTATTATTATAATGCTTGCGTGTCATACATCTGTCCCCTCGGGGCACGTTTTTTTTTTTGACCTCTATCATACGTGCGAAGGCAGCGAGCGAGCTGCTGTAATGCTACACAGCCTGTTCTATCATTCTCATCATGCCCCAGCGGCCGTGAGCCGTGTCGACCTTCCTGAGTAGACAGAAACACTGTCTCCCCCATCCCGCGCTATCACTGACGACTTGTTCCACCACACCTTGACAGGTTCACATACTTGGTGCACTCCCCCTGCGCAACCTCTCTCGTCTTTGGGGCTGGCTCAACTCGTTTGAGTTGCCAGTGTGGCTCCGACCGATCGGTTTCAAGTTCTACGCCGTCCTCTTCGGCTGTGACCTCACAGAAATCGAGCCTGCAGACCTTCGCGAGTATCCGTCTCTCGGTGCCTTCTTTTATCGTTCGCTCGCCCCTGGGTCACGTCCCATCGCCGATGCTGCTCTCGTTTCCCCCGCGGATGGCACCGTGCTCCATTTTGGTGCCGTACAAGGCGCACGTGTCGAACAAGTCAAAGGGCTCACCTACTCGCTCGACGCACTCCTCGGCGTTGAGCGGCCCAAATCTCAAACAGGCAAACCGAACTTTACGACAACGACAACGACGACGACGGTGCCGTTCCCTGTGCGCGAGATGGCAATCGTGGACGACCACGAGTTTGCGAACGTAAACGGGATAGAGTACAGCCTTTCACAGCTCATCGGCACGTCCGCACCCACCACCCCCGTCTCCCCCACTTTCGATGGAGATGGAAAAGAGGTTGCCCCAGAGTTCCCAACGGACCGGCAAGCATACGAGCGTCCGTCACCACCACCGGTGCCGCACAAGCATGGCGTGCGAATCGATGCGTCTGTCGTGGAGCCGGACAAGTCCGTTGTCGCCGATTACGCCTCAGTTGTGAAAGAGCTCGGCCCACGTGGCGCATTCCCCGGTCGCACGGCCTTGCAGAGGCGCGGCACGGCGCGGGTCAAGCCCGGCAATGCGCTCTTCTTTACTGTGATATACCTTGCGCCGGGAGATTACCATCGGTTTCACAGCCCGACAGCGTGGGTCGTCGAGAAGCGACGCCATTTCCAGGGTATGTGGTGCCATCTCCCGCTTCCTGTTCTATGGCTTGGGAGTTGCCTTATTTGATGAGCTGAATGGGGCTTCGTCTGGCAGGTGAGCTATTTTCGGTTTCGCCATGGGTTGCCAAACGCGTCGAGAATCTGTTCGTATTGAACGAGCGCGTCGCGCTGCTCGGGCGATGGCGGCACGGCTTTTTCGGCATGGTCCCAGTCGGCGCGACGAACGTGGGCAGCATAAAGATCAACTTTGATCAGGTGCGGGGACACCCTTCTCAGCCTTCTCGCCATCGATGGCCACTAATAGATTCCGGATAGGCTTTGCGTACCAACGTTCGTGGGCGCCCGCCGCCGCCCGGGACGTACAATGAGGCGGTCTACTCGGCCGCGTCGCCGATCCTGAATGGCCAGCCGTTACGACCGGGGCAGGAGATGGGCGGGTTCTGCCTCGGGAGCACGATCGTGCTCGTGTTTGAAGCACCGCCGACTTTCGAGTTTGCGGTGCATGCGGGGCAGAAGGTGCGCGTAGGGCAGAAGTTGGGGGATGTGTTGAAGGGGAAGGAGGAATAGGCGACCGGGCTCGCCTCCATGATTTGCTATCAAGTTACATGGGCCACGACGTGTTTATGCCAGTATTACGCCCACATTTACTAGACGTAATTTGTTGTTCTTGTTTTTCGCCTAAATTTTTGTTCCTCGTCTTTGTCTTGGCTGTGTAAGTAATCATGAAAAAAAATATCTATGCGTCGCGATTCAACTCGTGTTTCTACACAATTAGACGTTACGTATATTGAGAGATCATCGTCCCACCAAATCCGGCTCACGTCCGTTGCCTTCATCTGTCTCCGATACGTACATGACGATCGACAGCAGCACCGGCAGCCAACAAGACTCGCAAGCGAGGGCCAGCAGCAATGATCCATACATCATCTTTGGCTACGGATCCCTCATATTCCGCGTGCGTCGCAACGTTAACTCTACCACCTCGTGGATCACTCAAAGAAGCTAACGCTCCATCTTCTCCATCTCCTATGCGTGCGCGCGCACTGGTTGGCAGCCTCCACCTCACGTCGTCAAAGAGAGTACGTCCGTTCGAAACCAGTCAGAGGAGCCTCATCTCACATTTCGCGGTCTTCTTTCCTTTTTGCTTGCCTTGCTCGTCACTACTACTACGGGCTGCTATCTGGATCTATCGTAGCCCCAGGATTCCTCAAAGGCTACGTGCGCCGCTTTGCGCAGAAATCGCACGACCATCGCGGCACGCCTGCGGTACGTTTTCCCCGTGACTCGCTGACTATTTTTTTTCCGTGTTGCTGACTCGGATCAAATGCGTGCCTTCTTTCCCTCGTATCAGAGCCCCGGACGCGTCGTCACGCTCGTTCACCAAGAAGACTGGGCTGCGTTTTCCGCTGCGGTGCGTATTGGCCTCGTTTACCTTCCCTCCGTCACACCTGGGGCAGACGGAAAAAACCGAACCATGCAGGACCCGTTCCCTCGCGAGGACGTCGTTTGGGGTACGTGCACGTCATACCCAATTTTCATTCTCTTCTCTGCGTGTTGTTTGTTATGCGCAATACAGTACCGTGGAAGCGCACCCCCAAATATTTTTTTTTCTTCCGTGCTTACCACACGTGACAAAAATACAGGTGTTGCGTTCACGATCGACCCTGCGCACGCCACAGAGGTCCGCGCATACCTAGGTAAGTCAAGGGCACACCCCCCCTTCTAGGGTCTATCCCTCTTGATACTAGTACCCGGGGCCTGCGTTTCAGATTACCGCGAAAAGGTAATTATCAAACAGCCCCCTCCCCCCCCCCTCCCCTTTCAATTTTTTCCGGTGCGGTGTGGTCACACCCTCCCGCGCCCGCCGGTCCGGCTCACTCAGTCGGCACGGCATGGCAGGACGGCTATACCCTCGAGCGAGTAGACGTCTACGGCCTCGTCGACGGCGGGCACGAGACGGTCGTGATACCAGGCGCAGAGTGCTACGTGGGACGGAACGACAACCCCTCTTTCAGTGCGTACACACATGTATACACCACCACTCGGCTTGAAAAGTTGACGCGTCCCCTCGCAAAGTTGGCTCGGAGCCGCTCGGAGAACTCACAGACACCATCTGGCATTCCGTGGGTCCGTCGGGCCGCAACAAGGTACCGTGACGCGCCGCTTTTTTTTTTTTCTTTTGACCGATGACAGGGACGGAACAGGACTATGTGTACGATCTTGCCGCCGCCGTGCGCGCGCTTGCGCCAGAAGCGTACGACTCGCATCTCTTTGCGCTCGAGGTGTGTATATCTCGTCTTCCTCGCTTGCGGCTTCCTGGGCCGCGACTTGGAGCGCTGAATTTCTCGCGACCCCATTCTTGCAGGCACGGCTGCGCGAACTGGATCGCGCATCCGCAGGCGGTCCCGAGTCTAAGAAATGACATGGCAATAGCGATGTAACGGATATCAACACACAAAGAAACACTATTAAGCTTGTTCTGTCCCGTTGCTGTATCACGAGTCGCTTGCACTGTCAATGGGATCCCTGCTATTTCCTCTTTGCTTACGTCGTCACGCGCGCGGTGGGCCGTTCTGCACGCCCCCGTATACAACCCCCCTCGTCCTGGGATCGCCCGCTTCTAAGAGACCGGGCCGCCCAGGCGAGCGTCCTAATAGTGGCGAACGTTCGCCGGCATTCGGATTCGCCGCGTCTAATCTGCGCTCTCGCTCGACGATCCTGACCGCCAACAATCGTCATCCTCAGCCTGTGAGAAAAGGAAGAACAACGCACCCTCGCATGACTGCGGCTGTGGTCATCCGCTTGGCGCGCCGCTTCGATTGGTTGTCCTCGTATTGGTCCGTCTCGTCGACGATCTCTTCAGAGATGATCTCCTCGATTATGTCTGTGTGTATGTGTCTCCACCCGTCATCACACACGCCTTTCTTTAGTGTTCGAGGAAAGACGTGCCTTCGAGGGTAATCACGCCGATTGCACCACCAGCAATACCGGGGGTGTTGCTTACGAGCAAGAGGTGTGCACGGCCTGTCTGACTACAGGTGAGATAGTACGCAAGTTCAGTGTAGTAAGTAGCAGAGGGTGCCCACAAGTAATCCAATGCCTGAAAGCAGTTGATCGTCGGTGGCGCCTCTGGTAAGATTGAAAGGTTAAACTTGGACACGGGCCAGCATTGCGATGGGTCATAGCAGAGCAGCTGTAAGCAAAGCTTTGAACACGGCGTATTGGCAGAGAGGACGTCAGACGTGACCTGACCTTCTTCACTAGTAGTAGGCCGTTGAAAGCCAGCGGATTTCCTGGTTCATGAACCGGGAAGCGAGAGTAGCCACTCAACAGCCTGTCTCTCGACCATCAGCAATCTGCTCGACATCAAGCTTGCTACCGACACGCACAGGGACTCAATCATCTTTGCGTCCAAAATGGTCTCGGAACTAATGGCGACAACATCCTACGCACACCGATGAGGGAGCCAGTTAGCTGGTGCTGCGCCTCGATGAAGTCAGGCCCACCTTCATTGGGGTCATGATAGCCTCCACTCTCTTTGTATTGAGCTCCAAGACGCCATTCAAGATGCTAATCTCATCATCACGCAATGGCTCTTCGCCCGTGCGGTGGAACTGCAGGAAAGACTTGAGCTCTGCTTTCTTGTACGTGTGCACATCGTTTTTGCCAAGAACATGGTCGAGGAGCTTAGCTATTGGCCATGCGATCGGAGCTGGGGAGTGTGGGATCAGCACCACGTGAAAGAGGGAGAAATCGAAAAGTCTGAACCGAAAAGGTACATCAGTGCAAGGACGACCGGTACGCAACGAGCGCCAATGGACAGGCCGTAGCGTACGCTCGTAGCCTGGGGGATGATTCTATCATAACGTTTAGTCTTGGCGGGCAGGGATCAGGGCAATACGTACTCTCTGTTTGGTCAGGTGGGGGATTAGTTTGGTAAGCATTGGTCCTTAAAGGCCTTGAAAACGTAACACCATACCCAAATATAACTAGATGGATTAACGATGAGCTGTAGATAAGATGATAGAAGTAATACCAATCGCAGTCGTAGAGATAATGATAGCGGCAATCCCTCCGCCAATCTACATGACTTGAGAGATGGATGCCAGATATATGCACGCTGGTACTCACCGCACCGTCTAAGAAGATGGGTAGACTCTCATTTACGATCTATGTCCCACATCAGTTGAGGTGAGTGGGATGATATATTGAGTGATGCGCACGACGTTGCCAAGCAGTAAGACCTGTGATGCCAAGACCCGTTGGCGAAAAAAGCGCAAAGGGGAGCTTTGGACTGTACTTACCACGAGCACCCAATGACGACCTTTGTTGAGCAATTTCAGAACTGGGGGTGGGGGCAGGCAGATCAGAGTGTACCCACAACCCAGCCACGTCGTGTTTAACGCGCACCTTGCGCGGCATTTCTCCTCTCCGTCTCATTGTCGGATGACGAAGAGAGCACACGGAGGTGTAGTTCATCAAGGCCCATGAGTCCGAGGGTTAGCCTGACATCACGCAGACAGCGAGCCTCAACAGCGTGCTCTCCTTAGGGCATTTCATACATGGTGAACGCACCCGGAAAAGACACCTCCCAGAAGCACCAAGCCGGTACTAATTACCATCTTACACCAGAATTCCGGGGAACCAAACTCTTCTCCCGCCCCAGTCGGGTTCATATCTGGGTAGACAGCTTACCATCGGGAGGAAAGGGAGATGTGTGGGCGGTGGGTAAAAATGATAAGAGAGCCATGGGTGTGAAATTGTAAAGGTCAGGGTCAGGATTTATTATATAGGCCAGCTAAGGGGCCGCGGGCCAAGACGTGACACACGAACGTGTAATTGACCGTGAAGGTAATGAATCACATGATATGACTAAAAATCAGTTTACCATTTGCCTTTTAATGTTTCTTACACGTCCGACGATCACTCGCTCAGGCTTGGCACGGCGCTTCCTAATGGAAAAGTCAATCCAGAGGGCTAGATCTCCATCGTTGACTCCCCAACCAGTAGATAAAAAGCCTCGCTTGGCATCCCCGGACCCTCCTTTACAGGCCGGGACGAAACTGAGCACAGCCAAACGAAGCAAGAACAAGAGGAAGAAACACACTCCGCTAGAGTCAGGCTCTTCAGAAGACGTCATCTCGCGCGAAGTAGTAGCCCTTCTGGGAGAAGAAATCGTGGCCCGCGCCGAGGCTGATGGCACAGAATGGAAATCGCCATTCGGATTTAGGGAGCAAGTTGAGCTGACAGTGTCGAGCATCTCGTCTAGCGGTAGGTCATACTGTGCAGGCCCTCGCCCCCGGACTTGTTCACGGCCTTTGCTTTTGTCCACCCTCACGTCTGCCTGCTCCACCGTACCCGTACGGTTATTGACATGGTCTCGCTCGAACAGGTGAAGGTCTCGCCCTATCCCCTTGTTGAAGCCCCCATGGGTCGTCGTCGTTCCGTTCGTCTTGCCTGGAGAGGTCATACGCGCTCGCGTTTACAGGCACGCAAGGATGTATTCCTTCGCAGACCTGATCAGTATTCAAGTTCCGAATTCTGAGCTGCGGGACATGAATCGTGTCAAGTGCAAGTACTTTGGCACTTGCGCCGGATGCCAGTACCAGGTAGAGTTCCCTCCAGGTAGCTGCGCTGGGTTCTGCGTGCTTACCATCCACCTATAGATGCTGTCTTACGATACACAGCTCGATCTCAAGCGCAACGTGGTTGAGAAGGCTTACCAGAACTACTCCAGTTCGTTCCCTTCTATTTTCCCCTCATGTTTGAATGATGGCATGGTCAGATCTTCCCGTGTCATCGATACCTTCCATACAATCGACGATTCCCTCCCCTCTTCAATATGGCTATCGCACCAAGATTACGCCACATTTCGACCCCCCGCCAAAAAAGTTACCGAGTCAAGGCCCATCCGCCGGTGAGGAGGGAAAGCCGTCCTGGCTGAAGATTGGCTTCAATCAAATTGGGAAGCGAGTTGTTATGGACATCGAGGTATGATACATCACACTGTAAGTCTAATCCAGCCCCTGGGATTCCGTGACAACAGGAATGCCCTATCGCAACCCCAGTTCTGAATGAGGCTTACGCTCCAATGCGCGACGACATCGCAAAGTACGTGTCTCGAGCCGACCCCCGCGCTTTTTCGCTGAATTGACAGCACGCAGGAAAATATACACTTACAAAAAGGGCGTGTCTCTCTTGCTCCGCGACTCACTCGAAATCCCGGGCGGTAACTCCCCTACGGCCAACACCGAGCTCGCCGCCGAAGACAAGCATATCTGTATTACGAACCACAAGGCGACCGTGCGCGAGCGCGTCGGCGACCTACTTTTCGACTACCAAGCCGGCTCTTTCTTCCAGAATAACAACTCTGTTCTCGTCCCCCTCACCTCGTACGTCCGCGACGCCATCTTCCCGACCACGCCCACCACGTCCACGTCGGTCTCCTCGCCTCCGACCCACCTGGTAGACGCCTACTGCGGCGCGGGCCTCTTCGCGCTCACGCTCGCTCCGCACTTCGCAAAAGTCGCCGGCATCGAGCTCTCCGCAGACTCGATCCGCTTCGCGACGCACAACGCGGCGCTCAACGGCCTCGTGCACAAAGTCTCGTTTCGCGCCGGCGACGCGGCGCAGATCTTTGACGCCGTCGGCGACTTTCCTCCCGCAAGGACGGCGCTCGTCGTCGACCCGCCGCGCAAGGGGTGCGACGAGGCGTTCGTGCGGCAGCTCCTCGCCTTTCGCGCGCAGACCGTCGTCTACGTGAGCTGTAACGTGCACACGCAGGCTAGGGACGTCGGGCAGATCGTGTCTTGGTCGGCGGACGAGGAGGCGGGGGGGAAGCGCGAGGGAAAGTACATGCTGGAAAGTCTGAGAGGGTTTGATCTGTTTCCACAGACGGCGCACGTGGAGTCCGTCGCGGTTTTGAGGCTCGTGTCGTAATCTTGCGGGAGAGAGATGAAAGTGTAGTGCCCCTCGTGTGTTGGATATGAACTGTTCATATAGCTGTGTTTGGCATAGGTCATCAGTCGGATATGGTGTAACGGCTAACATTACCGCCTCTCAAGGACATCAGTCCAGATCGCGGTAGCTCGGGGTTCGATTCCCCGTATCCGAATTTTTTCTTTCATTTCTGCGCCGCAGGTAGCCCAGGGCAAGATGAGACGTCCCTGTTCCTGTTTCTGCATCCCTACAGTAGTCGCAGCAGATGCGTCTCATGCACAGCTTATAATCGACGGACAAATCGGAGCGGCTCCGATGGCTCACTGACCTTTTACTCCTCGCACCAAGTGTACTGTAGTATTTACGAGGACAAGGCGTGACAACCAGACATGAGACCAATAACTGTGGACGGCTTCTTTATACATGGATGCTGATACGATGTATAAGTAGGCTTCACGCGATTGTCGATGCATCCAGGCCGGGATTCGGAATGAAATGGCACCTTGGGCGGGATGATTGTTTAAATCACAACGCTGTCGTACGGTACATTTATTTTTTAGTGTATCCCCTTCCCGTTTGCTTTTCCTGACGTAGGCACTGTGCCCTTGAGGACGGTGGTGACTTCTGCAGATGGGACAACGTCTCTTCCCTGCTTTGTTGGTAGAAGGTGCTGTAACTTTTGGCATTCCTGAAGAGAAGTCGAGAAACAGATAAAGCTCCGACTCATCCTGAGTCACACGAGGATAGTCAGCACGAGTCAGTCAAGCTCTGACTAGACAGGCTAAAATAGCAACTCGAAATGAGGACAAACGGTACTGTACTTGTGTACAGACCCAGTCGAAAGGAGGTTGACCGGATGGACCCGAGCGGTGATTGAATTTGTGAATTAAGTAGTCGTCTGTCATCGCGACCCTTACCGTTTATCAACCCAGTTCATCGTCTTCAAGACCCCCTACAAACTTAATGGTGAGATCTCACTTGCTTTTTGACATTTGCAAGGCGTACCCGGAGCTCTCTGTGCATGGTTGTCCGTGAAAATGAGCCCTTTGGAGCTGGATGGTACGCGTAGGTTTTAGATGTACATTCGAAACCCGTATTTATCCACTCTCCGTTTCATATTACAGATCGCGTCAATGCGTATGTGAGAAGAAAATATTTCTTCTCATAGAGCCCGAGGGCCATGATGCACTTGCTGGGCTCGGATGCACCCATGTGCGCCGAGCATTAGAGCTCCGGGGAGCCACGCGCTGTCAATGGCCCATGCCACGACTCGTGACTGACGCCCCCGTCTCAATGACCAGCCTCCCGTCAAGAAAGGAACTGGAAAGAGGCCCGCTGCTGCCCCCTTTGGCGCCAGCAAGCCCGTCAAGGCTCCAAGGAACCCGCTATTTGAGGGTCGTCCCAAAAACTTCTCCATCGGTGCCTGACTCCCATATACTTCTCTTCCACGGTTCGCATCATTAACGCGTGCATTTAGGCCAGGACATTCAACCCAAGAGGGATCTCACGCGCTTTGTCAAATGGCCCGAATATATCCGCCTTCAGCGACAGAAGGTCATCCTCTCTCAGCGTTTGAAGGTCCCGCCGGCGATCGCGCAGTTCTCACACACTCTCGATAAAAACACAGCTAGTCAGCTATTCAAGCTCCTTGATAAGTACCGCCCCGAGACCAAGCAAGAGAAGAAGGCCCGTCTCGCTACTACCGCTAAAGCCGTCGCCGAAGGTAAAGACACACAAAAGGCGAGGCTCGCTCACACTTTGGCTGTCGAATTGGAGTTGACCCCCCTTGTAGGACACAAAGAAACCTATCTACGCGAAATACGGTCTCAACCACGTTGTTGCTCTGGTCGAGGCCAAGAAGGCAGCCCTTGTTGTGATTGCGCACGATGTTGACCCGATTGAGCTCGTCATCTTCCTTCCTGCACTCTGCCGTAAGATGGGCGTTCCGTACGTTATCGTCAAGGGGAAGGCTCGCCTTGGGACTGTCGTCCACAAGAAGACCGCCGCTGTCGTTGCCATCCAGGAGGTTCGTAGTGAGGATGACCGGGAACTTGCCACCCTCATCTCCGCTGCCAAGGCTAACTTGTGAGCATCTCCCATCATGAAATATTCCGTAAATCGCTTACGTGAGTCCATATAGCTCCGATAAGTACGAGGAGCAGCGTCGTGTTTGGGGTGGAGGTATTCGTGGCAACAAGTCTGCTGATATGCTTCGGAAGCGGGCGAAGGCCGCTGGTCAAATGATCACGTCGGCTGCGGCAAAGAAGCTTTAGGTTAACCTTAGTGCATATGTTTTATGTTGCATGTTTTTAATTCATGTATGCTCCACGGTGGTGTCGTCAACTCATTGCCGTCCACGTTGTTTTATGGACATTTAAGGCTGCATGTGAGACGGGGGCGCATCATAACTGTGTTCCACCTTTTGAAGCGTGGCGTATAGCATTCGTATGACAACGGGAAGTCCTCTAGTTACTGTACCTACGTTGGGCGCGTGGTGACGGCTAAGTGCCATACCTGACGCTGGCCATTCCTTCAGTATTTCCGAGTAAACGGACGCGCGCCCGGACCTGCTCCAACAGCATTCAGTCCTATCTGCGCCTAGTGGAGCCATCGAATCGGATTGGCCAACAATGACCGGTTTTGATGACTATTATACGTATTCATGAGGCCAGTGCCTTTAACTAGAGTTCAGCAGGTTACTATTGGGATGAGTATTAGGGCTGCGCACTGTCCGTATTATGGAGACGGCCGTACACAATGCAGTGGACGACGGGGTACGGCCATACTGCATACCGTCCATACACCTACCTCTTGGGTTGCATGCCTAGATGGCTGTCTGGCGGTGAACGGGACAATATGGTAAAAAAGTTCAGATAAGGACTACAGTAGTAGTGCAGGTCAGGCATATCATGATCGCTACGCAACGCTGCTGTACTACTCTGGGCACGTGCCAAATCATGGAGCTTCTTCTGCCTGACTTTTCCCAAGCTCTGATAACAACTCTATAATTTCCTGGTGTCCTCTCGTCATCGCGACTTGGAGCGGGGTCTTGCCCTCCTTATTCTGCAGATGGATATTGGCACCGTGCTGAAGCAGTAGCCGTGTGGCCTCGAGGTTTCCACAGAACGATGCCAGATGGAGTGGAGTGGAGTCGCCGTTGTCCTGTGCATCCACATCCACACCATGCTCCAGTAATAGCCCGAGGGCGTCGAAAAATGACTTGTCCAATTGACCGTCTGCATCCTTCAATATGCAGTGTAGTGGTGTCTGGCCGCTCCTGTTCCGGACATGGACATTTGCACCGTATTCGAGCAACAGCCGCACCGCCAGCGTCGCCCTCATCATCTGTTCCGGCGCCCTTGTGGCCCATAATGAAAGCCGCGCCCACCTTGCGAACTCGGTCAAATGAAATAATATCAGATGCAACGGGGTTAAGTGGTTGTCATCTCGCACGTCCACATCCGCACCTCGGTCCAGTAATAACCGCATGGTCTCGTGATATCCGCCCTGCGACGCGTAGTGTAGTGGCGTGTGGCCGTGTTCGTTCCGCACTTGGACATTTGCACCATATTCAAGGAGAAGCTGTACGGCCTCGACCGCCTGTTGGGATGATGCCAGATGCAGTGGAGTCGTGCAGTTGTTATCCTGTGCGTCCACGGCCGCACCTTTGTCCAGTAATAACCGCATGATATCGCAAAATCTGCCCAGCAAGGCGCAGTATAGTGGTGTCTGGCCATAATTGACACGCAGGTAGACATTTGCGTCAAGTGCGAGCAGCACCGGCTTGAGCCACCCACGGAGTGATACGACATGCGGCGGAGGTGAGCGGTCTTCGCCCTGCGCGTCCACATCTCCATTGTATTCAAGTAGCATTTTAGTAACCTCGACCGATCTACGCTTCGCTGCCAGATGCAGTGGTGTCTTTCCATCGCCCCGCCGGGCATTAACATCAGCATTGCGGTCAAGTAGCTGCTGCCCTATGTCGACGTGTCCCCCCTTCGATGCCAAATGCAGTGGAGTCTGGTCGTCGATATCGCGAACGTCCACGTCGGTACAGTGCGGGAGTAGTAGCTGAGAGACCTCGACGTGGCCTCTGTACGATGCTGCGTGTAGTGGTGTACCATAGTGACCACCCCCGGCGTTTACATCCTGTGGACGCTTCGAAATGATGTGTCGTACCAGTCCGCGGAATCCAAATTCCGCAACGTAGTATAAGGGAATTGTTTCTAGTCGTTCCGGAGACCCCGTCTCATTCCAGGATCCGTCCACCCAGAGTTCGCGCACACAGAAAACCCATGCAGCAAAGTGCGGTTTCTCCGTGTCAAGGAGATAGTCGACCTCATCTTGTATGTACGTCAACACGTTCTCGAACTCCGCATGCTTGCTGAGGTATTTGGTAGCATACTTAACTAGAGGGAAGGTCTCTAGGGCCCCCTTGTCGATAGAGTAGTCCAACCGGAACACGACAGCAAGGCAAGCTTGCGCCATGACCTTATGCGCATGCTCGAGGTGAATATAATAACGCAAAATATCCCCCTTTGCTGCAGCAAGGCGATCCGAGGTGAGGTACTCTTTAACGGAGAAGTGGGAAAACTGAACCACTCGGGAACCATCGTGCTCGACAACGACGACCAGACTGGAGCATGCCAACAGAACGGCTTGTTCTTGATCCTCCCAGCGCGAATCGACATTTAACTTCGGAATCTCCCCGGCGGTGAAATCAACAGCAAGTACTTCTGCGAGTTCCTCAACATCAAGCGGGCGAACCGCCACAGTGAGGCATTGCAACAGTCGATGTGCATCACCGCTATTTTGTTTGGGGATTTCTCGTAGTATGCGCTCGTACGTCGCATCTAGGGTTTCGGGCAGTTCATCAAGGGTATGCCGTAAATTCCGTGCAAAACAGCGACGAAGAATTTCAAGTTGACAGTGAACCCAGCGAAACCTATTTGAAAGTATGAGAAAGTAGTTCAAGTAAGACAACAGAATCCTCACATTCCACCAGCTCTGTTTGAGAGCGTTGTGATGACCAACTTCTTGTCTTCTTCCCGCCATCCCCTCATGTTTAACTCCGGATCTGAGTAAACGACGGAGCTGACGTAATCGACAATATCCTTGTTTTGTCCCTTTTGTCGTGAAGGGATAAGGAGGTTCGTGTCAAAGGCTCAAGCACAGTCCGGATGTCCATCTCGGTCCGACTGGTGACACATAGTCGCAAATTTGGGGGCTGCAATTCGACGACTTCCTTCACAAGGTCCAGGACCCTTCGACGCGATGACGGTACTCCATGAGTGTCAGGACATTCATCAAGGGCATCGACAACAAGATAAACCGGGACTTGTCCTGAGATCGCGAGCATATCTTTGAGGCATTGTTTGAGGGCGTCATTGCTGGGTTGCCCAGAACCATCATAGTGTGCCGGTACAAGCGGAGAAGAATGTCGAAGTAAGGGCCGGACTGATCGCAGAGCTGGTCAACGAGGGAGGAGAGTAAAGCACGGGAATCCTGTTTTCTGGCGTCCTTGAAATCAAAGAAGAAGTAGGCCATGTATGCTAACCCAGTGTTGGCGATGACTTCGATGTTCCGGATGATCACAGAGCTGATTGGTATTCGAGGGTATAAGCTACCCTGGTCAAGACGAGATGGGTGGAATGGGGGGCGTACCTAAGAACACTCTTTCCAGAGCCCGCTGTTAAACGGGAGGTCCGTTAGCAAACAGCGAAGGAATAGGAGGAGAGGGTGTACGTAATCCGTGGATCCACAATAAGGAACCAGATTTTTGCCACCCGCGAACATAGGGCCTGGGTAAACCATGCTGCAGTGCCTTTGTGGTGGAGATCACACGCGGTGTTATAATTCACGGAAGGATCTGGGGGAGAGAGCCATTGTCTCAGCTTCTGTCGCAAGTCGTTCCCTGTAAGGGTGTTTAAGCCTCGACAACAAATGACGGCGTTGTAACGAGATCACGAACGGTTCTTATCGCCGACGTCGCTTGCTATCTGTTGAAGCGTTGCTTCTGATTTTTCGCCAACTGAGCGTCTAAAGTGTTAGGATGGTTTCAATGACTAGTTGAACACGATATGCGCGCCGTCAAGGACTCTATCCACTTTTTCATGAACGCAGTTCACTCTATAGTCGACGCGATGCGTAGCCTTCAAGTCTTGTGCAACCGCCATCCGAACCTCGTCTTGCGTCAATTTGTCCAGCCGACGCAGTGCGTCCTCGATATCAGTTCTCCCCGCAAGCCTCTTCAGAAACTTTTCTGAAAAGGAGTAAGTTATGAGGGTCTCCTGCCAGTGGTCAACTCACTCGTTCTGCTCTGCTTGATATCATTCGTCGCGATAGCAAGGACCGAAAGCACTACAACCATGATATCCACAATGATGTCTGTCATGGCCGCAGTCGGTGGGAACTCGGGATAAGTCTCGAGGCGTCTGAAGAAGTTTGCCACTCGTTCCAACAGGTCAACGAGTGTGTCTTGGCTAGCGGCAACATCCTTAACCGCCTGAGAGACTTGGGGGTCAAAATAACCCGAGAAGAAGAATCAAGATACTCACCAAGAGGAGGACACCGATGCCAGCGAAAACGGCTTTCGCGGGTGAGAACACCTGTAAAATAATATCAGCGTGCCGTTCCCGAACGGGTCTCGTTGAGCTTCCAGGGACGTACCAGGCCCACACCCTCGCCAAGGGTCGCAGAAAACGCATATAGAACATTCACCGTTGGGGTGAGCCATTTTGTGAGCCCATCATCGCTGCTGCCAGGTCGATCGAACCCGGGGATTTGCTCTCGGAGCTGCTTAAGGACAGCTTCGGGCGAGTCGCAGGCGTCAAGGTCACGAAATAGTGGAAGGGAGAGGAGGTTTTTCCCGGTCTGTTTCGTGTACGCTTCCAAGGCCTTGTCGAGAATGAATTGAAAGCGCGAGGATGGCTCTGTTGTAGAGGGAGTCTGAGACATGGTGGTTGTGGCGGGAAGATAGTGGGAACGAAGCGAGCTAATAGCACAGGTACGAGGCGAGGCATGTGACCTTGAGACTCGGATGCGGCCAACTTGAAAGCCTTCAGGTCACGGCACCACTTTCCCATTACTAACTCGGCGGATGTGCTCCCAGACAGGTATTGGAGATGTTATTACTGCCACGAGGTCAATCGACTCTCAGCTCAGCCTATCAACAATGTGCGAACTCGTTTACTAGGCTACTACTAATGCCTTTGCCATTTCACTACGCGGACCACGCCCGACTGCTCGGCCATGTTGAGCACGCCATCCGCATGTTCGAGTGGGCGCACTCGAGCCGCGCCAAGCTGTTTGCCTTCGGCCAGGCCACTGCGTACCGGTGCGTCCCTTGCTCCCGATGCGCTCCGGCTGTTCAAAATGATCAAGTCTGACCGCGGCAGACAGCACAAACAAAGGGACACAGTCGTCCCCCGGGCCATGGTCTGCCCTCGCCATCATCCCCTACGGGATAAGGCAGAGGATGACCACACCGATCGGCAAGGCGAAGGGGTTCCGGCACAAGCCCGAGCGCATGTTCGATGTTCGCAGCATGAGGGGGTGGGGTGTTCCCCCGTCTGCCGGCTCACCTTCCCCCTTAGGTCCAATCTGGACTCAATCTGGTTGAGCTGGTGAGTGCATTTGGTTCCTTTTTTTCTGGCAGTAGGTTATTTTTTAAAATTCGTGTTGCAAAGAATCAAGGATAGCGCAAACACCGATACGATGAGGTGGATAAAGAGAACTTGGAGCACGCGAGGAGTCTCATCGAGAGTGCCTCGACACGTGTCCACCAAAGCCATCCGGCGATTGTTCGATTGTTCTTGGCAAATACGCAATCCCCCAGAGCATAGCAGGTGACTTGCTGTGTCCTCAGTATGGAGGTCAGACGCGAGACGCGTAGAAGAAGTTTGACTAGTAATCGGAGATAGAAGCACAACTAGTAGTAGTTCTCTCGCCTGTGCTCGAAAGAAATCGGATTCGGATGTTAGCGAACATGCACGGAGAAATCAACTCCAGATAAATTCTAGCCTAGCGCGACGTATATACAAGTAGAGCCGCAGTCAGCTGATTATGTGACACAACAAACACAGTGGGGAAGGCGACAGCTTGTACCTCAGCACGTTGCGAGAGGCGGGAAAGAGATCCCCCTGCCCAAGAATGTCAAGTAGCCGAAAGTAGCCTTACTATCCAGTGATCCACAGAGCTATGGCGGCACTTCGAAGAGTACAAGCACAGTGATAAAATGACAGTCCACCGCTCAAGGGTGCTCAGAAAACCAGATGTTTGACAACCAACGGTCCAAGTGAGATTTACCGTTTGAACTAACAGGGAATTGTGAGCATAATGTGTCAGGTGCCGGCGAATGACCAAAAAAGGAAGACCATTGATCTGGTAGGTTTAACAGCGCTTTCCACTTATATGCTTCTGCTTTTCCGACCGGTTGGAGGAGATCTGGACCGATTCCCGAGCACCAGTAGTCGTATGATGTAAAGCGGGGTTCTCCACGCTGATTGAAGCTGGACGAATTAGCACCCTCCGACGGTGAGGAGTACCTCATAGGGGTGACGGTGGACTGCTTCCCACGGAGCGCAAACACGATACGAATGATAGGAATGGGGAAACGGCGGTTTGAACCGCCAAGGTCTGATTTGTGAAGCAGGCCGCATTGGAACGGATCAAGTTTTTGGAACAGTTCGGCATTCGGTCGACTGAACTTGCTATCGTTCTTCACTTGAACCATGATGAAGCCAACATTCTTGTCGTCGAGGTCAGTGCTGCCATACAGATATGGGAAAACTGCGTCAAAGCCCGGTTGACAGTTGGTACCTAACACGGCTGCGCCCCGTGCTATGAGTGGGATTAGATATCGACGCGAGATAAAGTCTCGTTCTTGAGATTGAACGAAGTGGTTGAAATGCATGTTTGCAGAGCTAGCAACCTCTCCAAGCGTCCGCTGTTTCATTTTTGATGGACCTATTGATGGTGTATGATTGAACATTGATTGGACGATCCGCTTAGAAAATAGACAAGAGAATAGTTCCTTGACCGAGAAGTGACGGCAAAACTCTAGAGGAGGCGGAGGTTGCTTCACCATGACGGCGTCACGAGCCCATGTGAAGAAGGCCGCTACCAGTAACTCTCCACGATCTCCTAGGTGGATAGAGAACCACTGAAAATATCCAAAAGGGCATCAGCTAGGTTGAACTGTCCCCTCATGACAAAAGAAGCCGCCTCGGAGAGGATAGGTTCGGAAGCGGCAATGCCGCGTATCGTTTCATTTCCTTCTCCGATCTCCACGCAAACACGCATATGGTTCGTTATCTGCTCCAGGGTTGCTGTAGCACCAATCCGGTATGTCGAGGTGTATGCCGTGGTGTTGATGTCCAGGGCCAAACGCTGCGACAAAACGGCATACCGCTGGTGCCTTGTGTCAGCCGAGACTATTGGACTGCCTAGTAGTTTTTGAATCGCAAAAAAGATCAAGTTATCGCGGACTTCATCGCTACCATGATCATACATTGAACCCCACTTGGAAACTGTGATGAAACGACAGAAGGACGCAATAAGTTGCGACTTACAATGGCCTTCCCATGTGGGCGATGCATTCCGAGGAGGTGACGTGTTCCAGTGTTTTGTATTTGTCAAGAATCTTGCGATCCCACATGAGTTGGTCAAACCCAAGCTCGATGAAAGGACGAGGTGTGTGGAATCTGCCTTGGGCGATGCGATTGGAGGGGTTACGAGTACGGGGCGGCAGAAGATAGGAAATGTTGCCATCGGCGGAAAGGAAGAACGTGAACAGTGAAGCATTAGAAAATACCCGAAGAGCTCGTTGGATTTCAGTGTAATTGGACAGACTGCTGCCATTGTCCCAAGGTTCCGCTAACGAATGGGCTTCATCGAATGCGATGAAGACGTCTGCCAGTGGTAGTTTTACCTTCAGAGAGGTCCCATCGCAGACGCATTCCCGAAGCATTTCAAATGCACCTAGTAATTCCTTATTGCTCAGTGTTTCGACACGATCGGTCATGGCCTTTGGAACAGACTGTTAGGAGAAAAATGAGAAGGATGAAGATGAGTCGGCGTACCTTCTTAGCCTGAGTAACAACGTCCGCGTTAAAATTTCGCCTGTTCTCCCCCGCACGGCCAAACTTTTGTCCCTTCGACATAAACTCCCTGAACTTTACTATACGGTCCTTCTTGTCGTCGGCACCGAGAGTAGTAATTGTGTCCTTGGCACAGACAAACAATGAGAAAAGGAAGTAGCATGCCCTGGAATAGGAGTTCTCTTGCATATTTTGATCGTAGCTGTCAAATTGCGTGAGGAAGTCACGAACAGCAACGTCGGGGGGTGGGAAGCCTAGAAGACGTACAACGGACCATAAATGTAAAAAAAAAAGGATGAGACGCACCTTGAGAACCGTGCTCACGCAGGTTGATAGGAATCAGAAAATCGTCTTTGGAGAATTCGTCGACGAGGCGTGACTTTCCCATTCCAGATGACTGGACAATGGTGCAGAAGCGTGCATAATTATGCGTCTTAGCCATCTGTTGGGTAACATGACGTTCAAGTCCCTTCACCGTGGCCTGGTTGACAAACTCCGCGGTCCAGGAAAGCTCGGCAGTGAGTATCCGAAGCGACACTTAGGTACGCTGCTATGTCTAAGTTTTAGGAACTTGCCTTGTTTTGACAATTCTCGTGGAATCAACATCTCTTGCGGCTCGCGTGAAACTATATGGAACATGATCATCGGCCTTTTCGATAGGTAGCAGGACAAAAGGAGGAGCCTTACGGCGGGACGAAGAATTTGCAGAAAATTCAGTCCAAAATAGGTCTTTAGAAGAAAAAGGGTTCGTAAAGTAGTTCACATTCGAGAGCAAGAGGCATACCATGAGTGATAACATCCTTCCAGTCCTTCTCCCTTACGGCCTTTTTCGTAATATCAAGAAAACCTGATCCTTTTTGTGGGAAATGTTCCGACGGAACACATTACGAGTAACAAAATTTTCAGGAACAGTAGAGCTTTCTAAAAAATAGTCCCGAAGGAAGAAATAGACGATGTCCGGAATAGCTGGGTCATCATCGTCGAAAGCGTGAGCGGACATCCGCTGCGTTGCGAGTGAGAGCAGTTCGGGGGAAGGATGTCTAGGGCTCGTCGTTGTAGGGTCTGTCCTTGCAAAGGCTTCCATTGCTACGTCTTCCATCGGGAATAGAGGATCGGGCCGTAGTTGTTGGTAGTCAGGAGGAGGCGAGCGATCTTTTGGCTGGGCCTTGACCCTCTTTGACCTCCTAATAGAGGCCGACTCGGAACGCTTCTGTTTGGTCATCCAAAATGGTGATAGCAGCAAGGTGGTGGGATCAAATAAAATGACGGAACCTAGCAGGAGTGGAATCTAGCAGGAGTGAGGTTTGGAGATTAAGAATTCTGTAGGGGCGTGAATATGCACTGGCACGCCGACGGATAGCGGACTCGGAGTCCGCTTATACTATCACGTGTCCTGGGCTGCAAAATGGTGGGGCGTTTTTTAAGAATCATCAGATTGATCCTTCTTTGCTACAATAGACTAGATAGTAATAGTTGAAGGATCTTGCGAGGATGGAATGTTTTTGCCTTGCGAGTTGTGCAGTAATATGCAGATTAAGAGAAAAGTGGTCTCGGAACCTGGTATATACCCTACGGTACAGCATCTACTGTGTCGATTCTGCTGACTAAGGGGAGTGTGTGTCGGCCGGATCCACATACTTTTCAACTACTGGCAAGCTACCATGACCATCGAGAAATCAGGGCCTCTCAATGCAAATGGCATCCCATTGCCCGCAACTGAGGTACAAGTGCTCAAGAACGGCCTATCACCCACTCTTCCCGACATTGACGTGCGTCCATTTCTTCGTCACGACAGATCAAGATTGACCCCCAACTGATAGCCTTCTCGCCTCACGATCACCCGTGTCGTAACGCTCAAAAGACTGCCCGAACCGGACACTCTGGTGTTCGGGGAGGTGCGAGATATCTCCGCCTCTTCATCTGTGCACCGACTCAATTAGAGCAGGTCTCGACAGACATATGCTTTACATGGACTTTGCTCCGGAACGCGGGTGGTCCGCGCCCCAGATCAAGCCATACGGACCACTCAGCCTCGACCCAGCGAGCTCGTGCTTCCAGTACTGCCCTAACGTCTTTGAGGGCATGAAGGTCCGTCTTTTACTTACTCGCCCTCCCCCGACCGAGCATTGTGTCAAAACGACCTCACAGGCATATTTGGGACCCGATGGTACCCCGCGTCTCTTCCGGCCTCACCTGAATATGGAACGGATGGTCCGCTCCGCCGAACGCGTCGCGCTTCCCGTAAGCGACTCGCCCACACCCGTGTCTTCTCGCTTCTGACGTCTCCCACGCGCTGACACACCCATCCCCCCAATCCGGCCACTGCTAGCCGTTCGACGGAGACGCCCTCCTGGTCCTCATCAAGCGCCTCGTCGCGCTCGAAGCGCGCTGGATCCCCCGCGCGCGAGGATGCAGCCTCTACATCCGGCCGACGATAATCGGCACGCGACCCTCCCTGGGCGTCTCGGCGTCCCGACACGCGGCGCTCTACGTCATCCTCTCCCCGATGGGCCCGTACATCCGCGACACCACCGCGGGCGGCAAGGGGCCCAGGGGCATATCCCTGCTCGCCATGAGCGACCAGGTGCGCGCGTGGCCCGGCGGCACGGGCGGCTTCAAGCTCGGCCTGAACTACGCCCCTGGGTTCGCCGCGCAGCGCACCGCAGCGGCGCTGGGGTACCAGCAGCTCCTGTGGTTGCTCGGCGAGACAATCGCCGAAGCGGGTGCCATGAACGTCTTTGCCGTGTTTGAGCGTCCGGACGGTGGTAAGTTCGAATGCACCCCCCCCTCCCCCCCCCCCTTTGCTGCTGCTGCTGCTGCTCACCACCTAAGTGGGTGCGCGTGTGCTCACCTCCCGGCAGATCTCGACGTAGTCACGCCCCCGCTGGACGGCACGATCCTCCCAGGCGTAACGCGCGATTCGGTCCTCGCCCTCCTCTCGCACCACCCGCACACCACCACCGCGGCGCTCCCGCAGCTCCCCGCCCACACCCGCATCCACACCGCCGAGCGCCCCCTGACGATGTCCGAGCTCTTCGCAGCCTCAACAGCCAGCACGCTCCGCGAGTTCTTCTGCGTCGGCACGGCGGCCGTCGTCATCCCCGCAGCGCGCATCGGGTGGCGACGGCAGCCCCCCACCGCGGCGGGGGACTCGCACTCGCACTCTGACTCGGACCGCGACCAAGACGACGAGGAGGTGGTGGTGGAAGAGGTGGAAGATATCTCGTTGCCTGTTGTGGGCGGCGGCGGCAGTCTGGCGCAGGCGCTCTGGGAGCGGCTGGTGGATATCCAGGAGGGGCGCGTCGAGTGGGAAGGGTGGGGCGTCCCGTGCAAAGTCTCTGATGACGATGCCTGAAACGCGTGGGCGAGGTGAGGCGGGGCGGCCGTACTTCCCTCACAAAAAACGCGCTGCTACTGCTGCTGCTGCTCGCTACGTATGTGCTGACTGACTGACTGACTGCATCATCGTGTGGGGAGATGAGGTTGTGTATATATTTTTTAAATGTAAATCTAATCTAAGTTGAGGATGTTTACCTGGGTCGCTTTCCGGAAGTGCCGCGCCCCAATATGCCGGCAACGTAAAGTCTCGGAACCGATCTCGGTGTGTGCTGTTCTGCTTAAAAACGAGACCGATCAGTGCCTCGCGTTTTGAAAGGGTGTTTTCGAGCAGGTGCGTATATGCGTCTGTAAGCGCTGCCGCAAGGTAAAAGACGAAACCACTTTGTTGCCTGACTTAGCGGAGATTTGTACAATAACGGTAACGTACTACGCAAGATATTAAGGTAAAAAAAAAAAGTTATCAAAGCGGGTGGGTGGGTCAATTACATCTTGAGCTAAAAAAAACGAAAAGGGACGTCGACAGTCGACAGAAGAACGGGAGAGGGGGGAGGGGAGGGGGGATTTCCTGTCCACAGCCAAGAAAAGTATATACTACTGTGCAGGCAGCGGCGTCCACGTCAACGAATCGACACGAAAAAAGGTTCATAAAAATAAAATATGCACTTCCCTCCCAGTGCGTGGCACAGGTGGGAGGGGATAACAAGACGATGATATGATCAGAAGAAAAAAGTAGAAAGGATAGAAAAATTGTCATCTGCGGGTCGAACGCGTGCACCTCGACGCTTCAAATCGCGCGCGTGCGTTGGCATACCCGGCGCGATTGACGCGGTGCACGTAAAATTTGCCTGCGCCAGAGGCCCAAGATACGTCCATCGAGTGATAGTCCTGCGCGGACACGTCCAGTATAGCGCTGATATCGTCCACGTTGCGTTCTGTCACCGCGCGCCCGCCGCCCGCAACGAACGGCTCGAGCGAGATGACGAGAGCGCCCTCCTTCAAGTCGAGGAACTTGGGTCGAATCGCTTCGTTCACTACCATCCCCAGAACCCGCACCAGTCAGTCTCCAAAAAAAAAAAAAAAGGTGAGAGAGAACGGGAAGGACGTACATGATTCGCCAAAGACTTTATTGTTCACGAGAACGACATCAGCGCAAGCCATGAGCTCATTCACACGCGCACTCTCAAGCATATTCGCGTGCTCAAGTTCGACGTCACCCATACGCACGCCCCACATCCGTGCGCGCATCATCATCTGCGCGCGCTGTTCGCACGCCATCTCCGCGGGCTTCTCCATCACTTCGACGCCAAACGCGGAACAGCCGCTCTGCAACGCGGCCTGAAGCACGACGTTGCCGACGCCGCTGCCGAGGTCGAGTAAGAGCGTGTCCGGGCGCGCGCAGGAGAGGGATAGCAATCGCGAGACAAGCGAAGGCATGAGCTCGCCATATACCGAGTCAGAAAATGCTTGATAGTGATTGAGTTCGTGCGTTCGCGGGCCGACTGTACGTTGATAAGTTTCCTCAACGATTCGCAAAGCGACCGCGCGCGGCAGCCCAGTTTTACTCCACCCAACCACGGCGGCACGAAACGCATTGGGTTGCGGCGGCGCAAATGCGTCCGATGGGAGGGGCGGGTACTTGAGCCGTCGCAAAAGCGAGTTGATGGTGTCAAGCGTGCGCATGAAGAGCGGGCCATCGCAAAGAGCGACGGCGCGGCGGAGCATTCGTAAGTGGTTCGTCGCTGGTGTCTTCTCCAACTCGACGGGGGCGATATCTTGCGGGAGTGTTCCAAAGAGGGAACGTTGTTCAGGTGTGAGATAATCTGCAAAAGCGTCAGCAAGATAAGAGAGATTAAATGGAAAATCCTCACGCTCTACGATGGTATATAATGTCCTCTCCAGATCCAAGATAGGACTATAGTGGTCCTTGTCTTTGGGAGCCAGAAGGATGTAGCTGAGGGCGTGGTTAGCATTGTACTGGACAAACAAGTACGTCCATGGCGTCTGGCGAGCATAAAAGGTGCAATGTATATGCAATACATGGACTCCCGGGGCAACCAACAAGTAATTACTATGAAACAGGTACGAATCGAGAATGCCGTATAAGGAGATACGATGCGAGGGCCGTGGAAGACCAGAAATTCCAAGGGTGTACGGGGACGTCGGTTACAAGTCACGCGACAAGTAACCACGGCCACTGTAGGCACAAAGAGACAAGAGCGCAGAGCGGTAACCGCAAGCGAGACCAAAAGAGGCTAGGCGTACCACATGTTGGCGCGTGGCAAGCATGCGAGATAAGAGCGTAGAAGGTGGGAGCGCGGATGTGCGGGCCGGACTAGTACTAGTAGTGACGAACCGATGATGTGGAGTGTGGCGGATGAAGGCGCAGAGGCAACGAGGAAAAAGAGTGGCAACGGAGGAGGCAGTGAGGAGCATGCAAAGCATGCGGTGAAAATGTGGCGCACTGCGTTGGTTATGTGGCCAGGAGTCTCTCGCCCTGGAAACCGGAGAGAAAACGAGGTCTCAAGGGCAAGCACGAGTCATCAGACGATTGCTGCGGGCCTAGTGGCATCCCTCGACTGCGCAGTATACACGCAGCAAGGGTTGCAAAGGGGAGGGAGCCGTACCCCCACGAAAAAGAGACAGAGGACTTTGCCAGACGCCATGGACGTACGTGGGCAACCGAAAAAACAAAAACGTACCGTTCTGTGGCACCAGAATTGGGAAACTCCAGCTCACCAACGGGGTAGTCGGTCGGGTGGGGGTCAAACGACTTGTCATGAGGGTCATTGGGATTTTTGAAATCTGATAGAAAATAATGGCGATCAACGTAAGAAGTACGAGCCAAAAGGGGCGACTAACATTGAACATAAGACTTCATGAGCCGGAGAACGACCTTTTCGCTGCTGAGGAAGGTATCGTCAAGCACAGCGTCCTCGTCGATGTGACATTCGCGTGGAATGGGATCGTCGAAGATGGGCAAGACGGAGGAGGAACGCGATCTGCTGCGGATGGATGATGCTACGGATGTGGGAGGGGATGATCGGTTACGCGTTGATGCGCGCGAGGAAGACGCGGAAGAAGCGATCGAAGACTCGCGTGTGCGTGACGGGGGTGGAGGCGTCGCGTCGCTGGAGTCAGAGGATCGAGCACGCTTAGCACGACGTTGGGAGTGCGCGTAAGGAAGATATCTCTTTGTGGCCGGGTGAGTTGTGAAAACATTGGTAGAAGGGGCTACTTGAGACGGATTTCGCTGGTGTAGATTGTCGACCTGTCTGGGAGTACTGGCAGAACGCGTGGCTTGCTGCGGCACAGTAACGACGCGTGTTTTGACGACAACTGAGGGGACATGAGAAGGGGGAGAGGTGGACTTTGGAAAGAAATGAAAGGGGATTTGAGGGGGATGGGCGGAGGTGAGTTGCATGATGGGGAGAGGGATGATGACTGATGAACGAACGAGAGGCGAGAGGGGAGGGGGTCTAACCTGAGCTATGTTATGTTATGTCAAAGCGAAAATGTCTACATCACGTGCGCTTAAAATACAATGGCGATGACGCACCGGATCCGGTACTTTGATACTCTTAAGCACAGCCAATCTAACACTCTCATCTCACTCTTACTGTAATGCTGTACTGCTCTGTATTGCCACCGCACTTTTATCACGTTGCTCCTCCCTGTGGCTTCACTACCATCACCTCGAGCATCCTGCGTGTCTTCATCGTTCTCTGCTGTTCTTTAACAGCGTGCCACCAGTAAGGGAGACACCACACAACTCAAAACGCGTTTCACCTCGTGGCCGCCACTACAAGTCACAGTTCCGTTCCGGTAAACGAGTTGATGTGAATCAACGTACTATCTCCATTCGGGATGGAACGACGAGCAGCCCCAAATTTAGGCAGAGTGTGAATCGTTGCCTCCCGTGCCGTTCAAGGGCGTTACTCAGTCAAGAAGGGCCGACTCGGACGCGATACCTGCCTTCTGACCCAGGAATGGGAAGATGGATTGACTACACGGGTGACTCCCGTGGGAGGGGTCGGGTGACAGGTAAGACTCCGATTCGCGGCCACTTAGTTTTTGTAAATGAGAGTGAGAGTACCGGAGGAGACTTAGACTTCAATCTACTAGATTAAGGGCCGATGTCGAGTCTCGTGTGCACATGCCAAGGCCATGATGTAGTAACAGAAACCCTTTATGCCGTAACACATTATTACGGCACGTGTTAACTGGATCTGAAAGCCATTTTGTCATGCGTCCGCAGATACCCAAGCACGGCCTGGAAGTACAATGGCTCTGGCAGGGGGAGGAACGTGAACGGGACGCCACCGCATTACGACAAAGGCTTGGTGCAGCATGAGGCCCCCCCATTAATCTCTCAGGGACAAGCCAAACGAGAGACACGCGGTTGCAGTGAGAGAGGCAACCACTCAGCGCCAGCGCAAAGTCTGGGGAAACCCATACGGGAAGTGCCGGCAGCATGACTTGATGACCGCTCGTGTGTACTGTAGATGGAGATGTAAGACCGTCGTGAAGCGCCGCGGCGTTTATTCAAGATCGGGGTTGTAGCACTGACAGTTCTGCTAGGACTAAGCTTGAAAACAAGCCCTCTGCCTTTCTCGCCAAGTTCGACTCCCAGATCTAGACTCCTTCAAAGATAGGCCCGGGTGTCAATTATCTTTCCCCATTTGGCTTTCCGTTCCGGAGAAGCAAGCACCGGCAGCACGTGCCGCCGAAACACGACCCCGGGGAACGGGGTCCAAGTCCTGCCGGTACCGGTCGCCGAGATGACTCGCAAACCGTACAGATCGTGAAGTGCGCTCCAGCGCGGCATTCATGCCCGAGGCAGGGCCCGTTTGAGCGAGGCGGACGTTGCGGCGATGGTCACTGAGCCCGGGCACGGGGACAGATCCGCCGCGGGTGTCGGTAATTGGATGTGAAGGACGAGGGCTGTCGATAGAGCTATGGTGGGCCCGGCAGGGCAAAGCCCAACCCGGACCCGGACGCGGTGTGCGGTTGGCACATGGAGCGGTAAATGCAACGGAAGGGTGAGTGTCGGGCGCTACACAGCGGGGCGAGCGCCGGCGTCGCACAACTGAAACCAGGGGTAAATGTAGGGGTTGTATCATGATGTGGATGCTGTACTGTATGGTATCTTCATTTAGCGGGTCTGTTGCGCGTTCACGCCATTGCATAGACAATGGCAAAGCGCGTGATGGAAGATAGGGAATACATACAAGCTTCCACCTATCGCGTGAATGATTAAGTGCGTCGCTATGTATCTCACGACCAACGTAGGTGCACCCTACATCGGTCAGTCGCTGTGCCGCCTGAACAGGTGTTTCCGGCGTTTATGCTCCGAGCCCACCTCGCTCGCCGCATCCTCGCCACTACCGTGACCAAGAGCCATTCCGCTCGTCTCTCGCGGCTTGCCCTCCACTGCGCCCGCGGTGGGATCATGCGGGGAAGAGTATACCGGGCGTCCCAGAGTAAGCAGACCGTTGGGTCGCGTCAAAGTGTCACTCGTGGTCTCCTGCCCAGTCCCACCCACACTACTTAGTCACGTGCCACGCGTCGCGTTAACCGGACGCGTTTTCGTCGTTTTCAATTCAATTCACTACGAGCCACGACTGCTAACACCCTTCGCCTCTGACGCTCACCATGAGCTCTTCCGAAGAGAATTACGATATTGACAATATCTCAGGTGATGAATCTGAGGGCTATTCTCCCGTAGCGAAGAAGACGGTGCGTTGATCGCGTTGGTTCTCACTGTCCTAGTACCTTAGGGCCTGATGCTGTTCAGACCAAGGTTGCACCTAAACCTCCCACTA